>JARFOD010079644.1:0-19881 GCA_031763545.1 Mopalia muscosa
TTATTCATCGTAAAATACAAAGAGAATGGTAAACAAAGTATTTTCATATAATATACAAGGTAGGGCATAATTTGAGAACTAATTCAGCGATTAACTTGAAACATTTATTATGGCTTCCTTTCTTTAAGATTACGAATTGGTAGGGACAAAATGGCCACTATGGAATCATTTTCAAAAAATGCTGTCTGTATATGTTCACGAATTTATTTTAGACGATTTTGGGTATATACTGCTAATACAAAACCAGTATATGAGGTTAGGCCAGAACACAACTAAGCAGCTATATGTCGAATGATCTCTCTATGGCAGTCTATATATAGAGATACCGTGTGTTTGAATGATATGGACTTGCTAGCTACTAAGCTTGTTATTTTTGTAGTTTCCAGTGCAATGTTAAAATTTAGAAAAAAAAGTCACAAGGGCTTATAGATCACGCTAATTACTCGACGTGATTTTCAAACCCGATTTAAAAATTATAAAATAATAATTTAATTGTTTTAAAAAACAAACGTGTGTTATTGGATCAATCTGTATGTGTATTTATAATAAAATAGATTGTTTTGGTGTTTTATAAGGTTATTGGGTATATCTTTTGTGTGCAAACTCAAGGAGTTGACCGCAACAGAAAGTGTAGAGAAAGACGCATAATAGCGGTCGATTTTTGTTCGGCGCCGTGCTCAACGGTAGTTCGGCGATGTATTCCAATACTTAGTGACAATAACCCAACAATGAAATGTGAAGCGGTTCGATAAAGTTTCAAAATTAATCGTTCTCTAGCGCTGAATACAATCAGCATGGCTATATTCCAAACAAACTGCCTTTAACCAGAACACTGTAGTTATAGAGGAGACGGCTTCAAATGAAATGTCATGGTACAAGCTGATTTTTAGACCTCCAAGGGAAATGGTTTATTTAAAAGAAGTTGCGCAAAAGCTCTCTACATCGTCAAATGTACTTTATCACCATTCATATATGAATAACAAGGCATAATGGCAAAATAAAGAAAGCATAAAACACAAGAGAAAAATCTAAAAAAAAAAAAAAAAAAAAAAACGAATAATGCGAGTGGAAGTCTCTTTGACAAATCGATGTGAATAAGCCTGCCAAAGATTAATTTCTTCCATTTTATAAGAAAACGTTTCAAGCCAATATAACAAATTCTTCTTAGGTTTTATTTGTGTGGCTAGCTGTGATCCTATCTCACTTATTAGACCTGAACGACAAAAACGTCTTCACATATAGCAGGCAGCTATATCTGGTTTGAAGTAAAATATCACTATTCGATTACAGAGAATTGTTGAGCTGGATCAGATCGATCGACCACTTGGAATTCTTTAGCCATGGACTGACGCCCCGTCGTAACATTACCCATATTACTAAGCGAGTGTCTATTGTCTTCATTGATATTTAATTTTTCCGCAACATTTGACTTTTGGTTTCGTTAATCTACTTTGGATCTGGGAAAGGAATTAAATCCGTCTGGCTGACAAATCGATCAGATCCTAGTCAGCAACACAATAACAAAACGTACAACAGATGAATGCGTCCCTTTTCATCAAGATATATTAGCCATATTTAGCATTATTTTACACCGCGAACCAGTATTGGGGGAATTGTCGTAATGTTGATCATTATCAGTGTATGCTCCAATCATTTTGTTGAACAATACCTTAATAACAATGTAGAATATTGAATAAATCGGACTGAATATAAGCTGAATGTATATTTCGTTTTTTCAAAACAAAGACATGTTTGCTTGCCTCCACCGAGAATCTATCTTCCGTACCGTTAATGTGTATATATATTCAAAACATATTTTTATGTGTTTGTTTAAAAAGCTTTGATGGTCAATATTCGAAATGGTACCCTGAACAAAAGTCGCATCTATTGTTTAAACAATTGTTTGACCATTATCGGGACTGGAATGTGGGTATTTCCAATATTAGGTTAGAGGAATTTGTTCCTGTTTAATTGAACTTGACCACAACTCTTTTCTCATAAATATTATTGGAGTATACATTTTGGGCAGCCTAACGACATTATCAAAACGAGTGCTAATTTACTTTGTCTGGGAGTTACACACGATTCCAATCTGTAAGAATGTTAAACAGAACCAGTAATGCTCAATCACTAGACAGGGATAAACGTGTATCAGAGATGCTCTATAGAACAATTGTTGGTCTTTTAGTTACATCAATTAGAGGACATTTGACAGGTTCGTCATTTGAGACAAAGCCTGATTTCTTAGTTCTGGGTTAAGGTTAATACAAAACCTAACCCACAAACGGAACCTAACACTTATGCTCAACGCTCAAATACAGACATCAGCACTTTATGATCGAAGGAAGTGGATTTAAACGGAAACACCTGTTTAGGTTTTGTGATCGTTTGTGGTATTAGTTGGTTGGTTGCCTGTATATATCCTAAGGTTTATCATGGTGGGTATTTAAATTTAGTTTTACGAAATTATGGGACATGTAAATAAATATATATTACAGGTTTTCAAACATAAGTGTTTGATAGATAGTTGAACACAGAAAGTTAAAGGAATGTTAAACAGATTAGTACTATTCTTAAATATTAGTAGGTATGTAAATTCAAGAGTGGGTATATAATATCAAAGGGTATTACAGAAATATGTCAACATTAGTTACATAAATCATATACGGAAAATTTGCTTATATGTAAAAATTATGTAATATATATAGATAATGATGCAGTAAAAATTACATGACATTATAAAAATCTGTTTGTGTTAATAATAAAATCTGCTAAAACATTAAAAATTTTGTATCGATTACTAGGTGGTGGATTTAAAATGCTCTCTATTGATGGGCGATGAACCCCAAGGCTCTTTAGTTTTAAAAATAGAGCTTGTCTTAAAGCATGGTGCCTCTGACAATTCATTAAAAAGTGCTCGATGGTATCCGGTGTCGAACATAAATTACAGAGGCCATCATCATGTTTATTAATTCGAAATAAATAAGAATTCACAGGAAAATGACCAGATAATAACTGATAAATAAGGGTTTCAGATTTTCAGTCGTGAAAGCCTCGGGTTTCTAAATTTAAAACGCCTGTTTGTGAGGCGGGTAGCTAAAAAGATAAAATAGTGTTCTTCATTCACATTTTAACAACAGGAGTCTTTTGACATGTTCTTTTATTGGTCAGAAAGTAAGCCATTAAAAAACTTTATCAGTTTAGGGTCACGATCTTTCGGCCAATGAACACACTGTGTTCTCTAAGGTCATTAAATATCAGCCAATGGTCACCTCATTCATGTCACGCGCGACAACCTGAGAAACCAACATGTGCAGCAATCAACATTATTGTATAAAAACTCGAAATATTTCCAGAAGGGCTACCTCTACAACAGTTCATCCAAATCAGGTAGGTAATTTGATACATTATTTGTTATACCATTTCGTCATGGGAAATCTGGACACTCAAAAAAACTATCGTCTAAAAAGTCTTAACCTGTCTCTAAATTGATTTTGACGCAAACTTATATTGATGTTAATTCCAAAAGACAGGGTAACTCTATAATAGTACATAACGTTTTGCAAAATATTGAATCGTCAGTATCTCTAAAAATAAGTGGGTTTTTATTTTGTGTTTTTCACTTTTGAAAAATCAGAACCATGAAGATCTTCGCCGTTATCACCATCTTTGCCGTTTTGGGTGGAAGCCAAGCATTCCTCGGTGATATTGGAAATCTCTTTCACAATCTGGGACAAGAGCTCGGAGAAGTCGGCAAGGATCTCCTCCATACAGCTGAGCCAGTGGCCACATCTCTCCTCCAAACACTGGAGAAGGCCGGAACACAGCTTCTTACAACTGCTGCTTCCGGTAAGTCACTCCACATGCAATGTAGTCGCCCACATCAACAAAGTCAGTATTTTCATAACCTCCATGACTGTTACCCTCCACCTCTCCAAAAAAACAATGATTGATTGATTATTGTTTTACGCAGCATTCAGCGGTATTTCCGCTACGCTGTGGCGAGAACACATTCACAATTCTGTGGGTTACTTTTATTTATTGTTTTATAATTTTTTTTTTTTTTTTTCTCAAATATTTTTATATATATTTTTTTTTATATATTTTTTAAATTATTATTATTATTGCAATTGTTTCTTCAATTAATAAAAAATGGGAATCTTTTAGAAAGGTAACCGGTTCATAGCAACCCAATGAGTTGTTGTAGGATTTACATTGAGGCATTAAATACTATAAAAAGTAGCAATTCCTGACAGCTTCAACACGGTTATTTCTTTGTCATTGCAAACTAAAAAATTTTAAGTTTTATATGTTAAGATGAAGTGTGCAAAAAATCAGTTCTGTATGTATAAAAACAGATGAGGGAGTAGGCATTTTCCCAAGTACGGTACACTAAAAAATGAAAGCAGACAAAATGGGTCAAATGTATTGCTGATCTATTTTACGACAGTTTTAGCTCTTTTATGCTCAATTGTTTGAAGTAATTCAATCCAGTTTTTTCACAATTTGTTTATTATATCGAATTGAGTCGTTCTATATCTGTTTCGCAAATAATTATGCATAGATATTGTGAAATATACCCGTTCTTACATCAAATTGACAATCGCTGACCGTGTCAAATGCTAGTTGAATTCCATTCAAGCTGTGATCAATCTCTGAACAGGCTAACACCAATCAACCGCATGCGGCGTCAATATACAATAAACGGAAACCGTTGATACGCGTTGGTCAGACGGTTAATCATCTCCAGGTAGCTACCTGTATTTAATTCGTTGTCAAAACACCTCTGTTGTAAATAATGTAGTCAAGTTTTATCATCAAAGTGAACGATCTGCAGATTCAAATTTTTTTATCGGGTCTGCTCTGGGATAAAGATCACAATCTCAACTTGTGCCTTCTCACAGCCATATAAAGGCGGGTAAGACATTTACCAGTATATTTGAGAGTTTTATAATTTGTTTCACCGGATTTGAAATGCTGGTATGACCTGTATGATTCTTTCATTTCACAGATTTGTTGTCCCATTTGGGCACAGCTGCTGGTAAACGTGATCTAGGGTAAGTGATGCCTTCACATGTTTCTAAGATAAACATACATGTACACACCGTATGTGATTCTACGCCTCCCTGCTAATGACAGTATATTATCGCTAGCATTCTATCTTTACTAGAGAAATTTCAATTTTCAAACAGAGCCAGGCATATCTCGTTTTAATGTTGTGACCGTGTGGTACATCGCTTTACATGATTGTGATAGCCTACAGCACGGCGTTTTTAACCAATCATGGAATGTCATAAGACAAATGATTCACAATGGTGAGCAAATGGTTTTTAGAACACGGTCCTTCCAGTTTTCTTAATGTAAGATATTTTGCGTAAACGTAGCCTCATAAGTCACACATCTTTATATCTTTTTATCATATATGTGTATAGCTTAAATAATAGAATGTATGTATTTTATAAAAAGGCTTGGTATTGTGGACAAACTCATTCCAATGACCTTACACTTTTCTATCAACACAATAGAAATAATACATTTTACTAAAAGTTGTAATTAAAAATCTGCTGCATTTGCTTTCAGAACCATAGTCAGCCAGGTAGGAAGCTTTGTCACCAAGGGCGAGGCATACTTGAAACAAATGAGCAGTCTTCTGGAAGGAGCTTTCAAAGGAACCATCGCTAAGATCCACAGTGAGATTGAGAGCGTAAAGAACGCCGAGAAACCCCTGGAAAAACTCGTCGATGAGGTCAAATCTGCCGTCGGTAAGATTTCCAAATAATTACAAACGAAACAAACGCATCGCCACTGTATATCCCCGTCAAATTAGTGACATGCGAATAAACATTGCCGCAATAAAATTTCTTGTGAACGACGGCAAAATACATTTTTCGTCAAATGTTACTAGTTTAGTTCTTCTTTAACAGCTTGAAAAGCTTTATCGGAGAGGCTTTTTTTTTTTGCCTTTGTGGTATTAAGACATACTTATGATATGTGTGTGTACATATTTTTTTACTTTTAAAATAAATCAGGGATTCAAATCCTTATCTCACATGTCTGAATCGTTTTGTTTCATAGAGGGCCATAACAACTTTGTTAACGATCTGATCAGCAAGGCTGAACATGAGGGTATGAAACTGGTTGGTGATGTTGTGGGTACCCTCCAGCCCAAGCGAGATCTGTCTTCTTTTGGTTCCAGCCTTCAACAGCTCATCCAGCAAGTCGCTGCTCCACTTAAATCTGTAAGTATCTTCTTATTATTCACCGTGTTTTTGGAGGGAATTTCCGGTAGCCCTGGTACTTTCTGAGCTAAAGAAGAACAGGAAGCCGATATGTTTGTGATACTTTTGTATTGTCCTGTGTTTGTTCTGTGGTGTTCTTGTTTGTTTGTTTGTTTTTTTTTTTTGTCATTGGTGTCAGGGGTTATTTCCTTCACCCATGCGGCTGACACGCCGTCATATGTGTGAAATAACTTTAAGTACAGCATCAAATCCCAATGAAACAAGCAAGCGAATTTAATTACCCTAATTTCCCTCACTTGTAAGTTAATGCCTTCATGGTGAATGTTCCAGTGTTTTGTCTTGAATTGTCATCTTCTAACTGATCGACCTTGTATATGAATGATGATTTATAATGAGAGTCGCAGAAAGATGGCAAGGGAGATAAATTCTTAATTGCAAGGCGGTCTTATGACGTCACGACTTTCAGGATACTAATGCTTCGTCATGACGTCACTCATTGTTCCACTGAAAAGGCCACTGATCTCGACCGCTCTGACGTCATAGAGCCGCCTGCAATGTCATTCCTGCAATGTCATTTTTTGACATTGCGAGATTGCCATTGAGAATAATTTTAGGTCCATAGCTTAAAAAGGTACAATAGAGTGGTGGGACCAGATTGACTAAAAGTCGCGGGACCAAATTGACTGAGACTCCCGGGACGAGATTGACGAATGTTTTTAAGATAATTTCTACCTTAACAAGAATACTTACCAGTTTGTTGTCCTTTAGGCTCTTGGTAACATAGTAAGCAGCTTGGAGACCAAAGTCCTATCTCTTTTGGGTTAGAAACCTATTTCCATGGTTTGGGTAAGTATCTTTATCAACCGAGTAAATACAATTAACATCGGATGGTGCATAATACGCATTTATCCATTACTGTGTGCGATGCACCCACAACTTTTTTCTTAATAAATACGAACAACAACAGAACTAGTAAACCTGCAGAAACCCGTTGCATAAACATTTGAAAGTCAATCTTGCATATATTGGAGGAATAATAAGTTACCAAGATACCTTCATTCCGTACACCGGGGTTGGGTAATGTGGATACTTACCATTGAAACCCACATTCGCCGATAATTTTCTCTATTACGGCGACAGTTTATCACTTCATTTGTAAATAAATAAGTACAATAAAACTTTCTATTCAACATATATAAATAAAAAAAATATTGATATAAGCGAAAAATTGAATGTAATCTTTTGAGCAGAGGCGTTGGCTAACATAATTTGTTCGGTCTCTAAACCTGTGATAAGATAGATAAGGCAGAACAAACACGTTTCTTGTGTATATCAGACCAATTTATGGCAGCCTGATAACTTTTAACGCAAATTTCTCTTTCTATTCAGGATGATGGGCATGCATTCACGTAGGATTGTAATTTATTCATGTAGACTAATAAAAAATTTGTAAAAAAAATTGGATTTGTGAAATTCATTGTGAACAGTGTACAGCTGTAAAATCAGTGTCAAGAACACACTCATTATATTTACCAGATGTATACTATTGCCATTGTCGTGGTCAACAAGACTCACCAGTAACAAAATCCTATCATCTGTACAAATCAGTTACCACTCGCTTTCGATGGGCTGGATGTATCGTTTAAGATTTTAAGTAATCTAAATGGTATTAACCTATTCCGTGTATTCTGGAACACTGTTGTGGAGGACATACAGCTCCGTTGTCGATTTCTGGAAGCTTTTTTCTGACTTAAGTGAAAAAGGGACATACATATTTACCTTTGAGTAAAATTGGGCCAAGTAAACCATCTTATCAAAGTGTAATGCAATAGTTCTTAGCCCCCCAGAAATTAGCACCGACAGAGACTGCAAGACTCATTTTGAAAAAACTAGATATGGGCTCGCTCGAGGGTTAATCCAACGACTTCTTTATTATCACCTTGGTAAACCGTTGTGCATTTTACACAGGTATGTGAGATATGTAACATATAATAGAGACCTAGCCATAACACCCAATGTAAGATTCTTCCGAAAATATTGATTGACATGGATTTAAGAAATCTGATTTTTATTCGACTATATACAAAAAAAAACGGGAATTGGTCAAACAAATGATAAATCCACAGCCGAACAAACTTGGTAAGACGCTCAATAAAGCATATAAGCCATTCCTACTATATCTCCTTTAATAGTCTTCATTCCCATATATAAAATAGATTATGATGACGATTGATGTTGCAATAAATAACCAGACAACTCTGTGACGACTTTGTGATTGGCCACGTATATCGACCAAGCAACACCTTTGCTGCACATCAGAACTAAGTGGTATAACACAATACCGCGATATCATTAATACATTGTTTTATTCAGAATGGAAAATGTCTATTTACGTGACACGGAAAGTTATATGGGTGCGTCTGCTATTTATTTCCAGAATATCGTTATCTATCAACTTCCAGAATAATGTCATATAGCAACTGCAGACAGTCCCAGATTCCGGATTAAAAATGCAACAGCCATTTAGCGGTAAAGGCCTTTATTTTTATACGGGTTTTAATCGAGATAGCGAATTTGTACAATTTAGATCAATAGGCAGGTTGCTTTACTCTCGATGACAGGTAGATCTGATTAAACACAAAGGCAGATCTGATTTAGACAACAGATGTGAATGTTTAAGTTGTTCTAGCCTTATAATTGTGGATCACCTGTTCTTTAGTAAGCGAGTTCTTCAAATGGGAAGGACATTGGTAGAGTGATGACTGACGAGTGTTTGTTTGGTTGGCCCTTAACGTCGTACTCTATCTTAGGCGTTTCAATGAGATGACGACGGATTTTCCACTTCACAATCTGTTCAATTTTAAAATAAACTGTATCTGCCTTTTTAGTGGATCTGTGAAGAATATAATGAGATTAACATGAGTGCTATAGGCTCGGGCCGCCGAGATATTAGATGATTAGAGAGTAGTGTAATACTCAGAGGGTTTTCAGGATTTTATGGTAATATGTCAGTATATTAGTTTGCCACAGAACGCGAAATGTGACGCACTGGACATTTTATCATGAAATATAATGACAAGAGACTTTAATTTAGTTTACATTCACTGCAGGAAAGCTGGCTAACAATGTAGGTGGTATAGTGCTACATCGGCAAGTACGGCACAACATTAGTGTAAAAATATTTATTGAAAGACAGTTTATAAGCTTTTTAATGGCGCATTATCGTTTCGATGGATGAGAGACGATGGATGAGAGACGACCATTGGAGGACAAACTCTCCTCTGGTGATGTCATCTCTACATATAGTATTAAGTAGTACAATTACGCTGGTTATGATCTTAAGAAACTAGCTCGTTTTTTCTAGTGCGTTTCTTTCTCCTTGGCATTTGACCTGGAGAGGAGACTGTTTCAGGGGACACGTTTACCCGTTAACTTGCAAAAATTTGCTCAATAGCCTTTAAAAATCCCCAAAACAAATATGTTTGTTTCTTTGATAAGAATTCAAAGCCGGTTTTCTCACTCACATGACGGTGTGTCAGCCCAATATAGTTATAAGTAGTACACTTACACTTTTTATGTTCTTAAAAACTTTTCTTCACCTTGGCATTTAACCTGGGGACGCGATTGGTTCAGGTGACACGTTTACGTTAACTTGCAATAATTTGCCTAATAGGATATCAAAATCCCCTATACAAAAATATGTTTGATTCTTTGATAAGAATGTCAAACCGTACTTAAGGTTTTCTCACTCACAAGACGGCATGTCAACCCAAATGGGGAGAGGAAACCACCAGACGTGCAACGAACAATCACGTGTTAGACAATCACAGGACACTGCAAGACATAACACAAGTTCCCAGTTTCCTATGTAAAGTTTTTAAAATCCATTCTAATTCATACGGTGTCTTCTTGAATTCGTTCCCTTTTCTTATATGTTGATGTTTTCTGTTGGTAAAGTTCGATCGCATGTTTTTCAAGTTGAAGATCTGATGGCTTAAAAAGTACGAACCATAATATATTTTTTCATCGATCTATAAACCAAGAAGAAAAATATAAGTTGTAAAATAACATTGCCTCAAACCGGATTCGAACTATGAGTTTCGGTTTATAAGACAAATGTGTTCAACAATGCGATATTCTTAACTTGTTTGTTTGTTTGATTGGGGTTTAACGTCGTACATAAGGGTATTTCACTTGTATGACGACGGATTGTCCACTCCACACTGTACACAGCCTTCAGCCATATTACGATGGAAAACTGGGAGGAAACCTCGTGAAAACCACCCCAGCGATTGCCAGAGCCTCAACTCGCTCACATATACCTGATGGTCGTGCTATAGGCGAACGGTACATCGGAGCAGGTTCAGTTTAGTAAGCGCAGTTGCTACAACTGCGGGCCGATATTCTTAACAGGTATCCTAAAGATGTGCAGCAATGCTCAGATAGGCGTTCTACACACTGCGTTTTAAATGCAGTTTCGACATCATGATTTTTTAATCCACTCCGTCATTATGGCTGCTTAAAATGAATATGTTCTTAATTAATATGCTTTACATAAAATGCAGTACTTGCATTGTAAGACTTTAGCCACGAATAAGCTGACCAGAAGTCACAGTGCATATCTATGGTTAAAGATACGAGGTATGGCCTGGATGGATGCTTTGAACGTGGGTATTTTTTCACGAAAGATATTCCTTCCCTATTTTGAAATTGTTCATTTTTACCTACTTCAGCGACGCTACCCGACACAGATGATCGATAAAAGGAAATTAACTCAGGAATAAATTTACAGAGGAAGCAATGACCTCCTTCGATGCCTTTCTGCTGTGCTTTTCGGCTTTGGCGAAAATAGTTCGCAAAATTATTGATTGTCTTGTCTTTATTCCAGTGTCTTCACTTCTTGCCCTCTGGCTAAGGACAGTTTGTTTGCTGTAGTAATGCTGTATTTACGTAGGACTGGAGGAATATTAATTGCTCAGAAGTATCGTAACACTCCACATTTTATGGTTTGTGCTAGTGTCAATAATTGATACGAAACACTTCGTCATATAAGTAAAATGCCCTAAAGAACGGCGTAAAACAATCTTAACTTGTTTTTTGCATATGAATCAAAGTGTTGGTATAGAAAGCAAGCTAGGGTTCTACGCAGACGTCGTTTGTGACTTTGATATTAGACCAAGTTACCTTTTGGAATACATTCACAAAATTGCTGACATCAACAGGCCGATACGAGACGACTTTAATTTCAGACTTGATAGTTACACTACTTGTTGACCGATAGCTTCAAAAAACGCCTTTGTAGGATTATATTCCTTGTACAAATATAAATTTACAGACAAATTCGACAAGCTATTTAGAAACAAAAGATGTGGCTGAAAAAAATACGAGTTTTAAGTCACTTTCATGTTCCTAATATGTAAATGCATAGTTCCGTTAAAGGATAATTGCCGTTTTAACACTGACCTATATTTTTTTCCATTTGCATACAATTAAAGACAACTAGAATGGCGGGGAATTGGAAATTATCTCGAATCGAGTACCCAGTCCAAACGAATTCGTATTAGATGATACAGACCCATTGAACCCTTTTACAAAAAGAGGACAATTAAAATCAGGTTTACTTCAACGTGTCCACTTTGCCTGTCATAATGAATTAAAATACAAGTTGAGCGTTAATATCCGATAACATTCCGAGCCAATTTCTTGAAATGTCTGAATAAAGATCGCTTGCAATGCAATGCATAACCCCTGTAACTACTCCAATCGAGACCCCACACAGTCTGCTAAGAAAAAGTAAATGACAAAACATGTGATGTAAGCTGAACTCGAGAGGAACTCGCGGTACGTTTTGAGTCAGATTACGTTTTATCAGACTATAGCCAAGGCACGAACAGGCGAAGGATAACAAAAAGGTCATCTAAAAGTCCTGAGAATGAAACAGAAGGAACACTCCTCTCTCAAATATATAATACAGAGAAATTCCAAATCCCTCGTCACTTGTTCTCTACAACGTACAAAGGTAAGAATTATTATCAATAGAAACATAACGCCCGTGAACCGTGTATAGCCGTTTGACAATGACAATGCTGACCAATCTAATGCAGAAAATGTTTTCGTTTTCATTATTTAAATTACAATTTGATGTATATATATATATATATATATATATATATATATATATACAACTAATGCTGAAGAATATTTTATTCAGGAGATGTGTCACACGCAGTTCACACGTTTTTATTATCCATTCAAATAACAATGGATTGGGTGGTTGTAACGTTGTCCAATCTAAAAAACTATTGTTTTAGCAACCATGAAGATCTTCGCTGTCATCACAATCTTTGCCCTTGTGGGCGGAAGCCATGCCTTCTTGGGCGAGGTGGTAGACATGTTCAAGAACCTCGGCACTGAACTTGGTGCAGTCGGTAAAGATCTCCTTCATGTTGCTGAGCCAGTGGCCACATCTCTTCTGGAGACTCTGACAAAGGCTGGAACACAACTCTTAACGACGGCTGCTTCCGGTAAATATGAACGAATTTTTTCTTTACTGTTGCAAGCAAGATGAAAATTACCAGCGACAGGCGTTTCTGAAAAATGCTGTTAAATTCTATTACCTGTCAACGACCTGTTTACTGGATACAGTTTCATGTATATCAGCGTATTCGTCTACATAACCCACAATTTTATCACCACTTTTCTTTATCAAACTTTTCTTCCCGCAGACCTGTTGAGTCATTTGGGAACAGCTGGTGCAGGGAAGAGAGATCTTAGGTAAGTTCTGATTAAAAAAAAAAAGTGTAAAAATTGTTTTTCCTTTTCGTTTGATTTGTTTCTATTTTTGATGATCACCGCCAAGGGTGCAATCTGTTTGAAATTTAGCTTTAAATAAAGAAAATAGAGAAAAAAGACTGTTAACGCCACAACGTAGCTGAAATAGGGCTGAATGTGGCGTAAAACACCAATCAATCAATCAATCGTTTTAAGAATAATACAAAGTTCCAATAGTTCCAATAGCTAAAGTGAAAATGTCATTGTAATTCCCACAACAGTAGAGTCACTATTTGTGAACGACGAGTATCTTATATAAGCCTTTCTGTATGGACGTTTTATTAAAATTGTTTCAGTGAGGTCGTATCTAAGGTCGGAGAATTCGTAAAGAAAGGAGAACAGTTCTTGGAAAACGCTGGCCTTAGCCTCCACGGAGCTTACAAATATACCCTCAGCAAGATCGACGAGGAGATCCAACATGTGTTGAATGACGTAAAGCCACTCAGCGGTCTGATCTCAGAAGTCAAGAACGTCATCGGTAAGTATTGACGTCACAAATGTATTCTAGACCTACACACCCACGAAGGAAATTATGTGTAAATCTTTTGTTTATTAGGAGTATTTTGTAACAATTTTAATTTTTTTTATTTGCTACCGCATAGCACAAAATATGAATTAATGTGTGTTATTGATGGTCTATCGGTTCATTTCACATAAAGTATGTATAAAAAATACTCCACCTTACACAAGTTAGAGAGATATGAGAAATGCAGCATTTAAATGGTAGCAAGCGAGTCACTACAAAAACGGTGTGGTGGTGATAAAAGACTTTATTTAAGACACAATTCCAACCAGATATATAAATGAGATCACTTTGTTGAAAAGTGTTCCAATATTATATACTGACTTAAACAAGTGCGCTGACCAGTAGTAATTGCATAAACGCAAAATTGGAAATATCTTTTGTCACGAGACTTGGTTTTTAACTGATAAATTGGTTAAATTGTCTGTTTTCAGCTAACCACAACGGATTTGTTGATGAACTTATCTCTAAGGTCCTCCCAGAGGGTGAGAAACTCTTCAACGAGATCGCCGGTAACAACAAGAGAGGACTCCTGGATGCCGCTGCTTCCTTTGGCCAGAACATCCAACAGCTCATCCAGAGTGTTTCCGCTCCTTTGAAAGAGGTAAGCGTATTTTCATTAACAAAAAAATGAATCACATTTGGATAAACATTTGGGTCAACTAGAAAATTCACCAAGGGAATAAAAATCAACTTGCGTTGAGCATGGCGTTAAAAACAAAGCATTCGATATGTTAAACTGAAACCGTAAGTAAATCTGGGGTAGTCGATTATTACACTACGTTCCATAATTTTTGTATGTTTTTTCCAACCCCTGCTGTGTAGCATAAGTGGAAATGGGATGCATGTTTTCAAAAACTTTTCTGAGTGTCAATCAGGATGTCTTAAGTATTAAAAAGAAATTGTAATTCATTGGTATGGCTTGGTTCAACTTTGCTGTTACCAGTGGTGAAATACAGGAGATACTGTATTGGTTTACTTTCCTTTCAGGCCCTTTCCGGTATTGTCACAAGCCTGGAGAGCAAAGTTCTTGGCCTCCTCGGTTAGGTTAGTATTTTGACGTGAAATTGATGTGTTTAATTAGCATCTTGTGACTCCCTGTAAAGATCAAATACCAAACATACTAGCTGTGAGAACCTGTTTACAAGAATGAAACTACTTAAAAAGATCAGGGTTAAAACTTTCAAAAGTAGTGTTTCTATAGAGGTCATTGCACAGAGCATGCGTTTTGACGATTACTTTCTACAGATAGAGGATGTTGGGGATTGAAGCTTGAATGTCCTGTATATTACTCAAGCCAGTGATGACAGACATAGACAGGTTGTGTGCGTTATCTCTTTCGGCTGGGGGCTATGACGATATTCATTGTTTAATGTGCAATTTATTTATATCAATTTTTTTAAATAGTGAAACAATGCCATTTTCATGCAACTCAAGATGTTTGACGCCTAGGCTATTCCGCCTATTCGAAGCTTAATCACAAATGTTGAAACCTCACAGTGCAATTTAATTGCAGTGAAATGGGATATGAACTAAATCTTGATAATTCTCATCGATACTATTATAAGTTAAACAAATAAATAAGTATTTAATGCATGCCATGTTGTCAGAAATTAATAATCTTGCAGACTTTCATTTTAATAATACTGCCTGCTTTAATCAGTGAATATAAAAAATAACAAATTGCATCCAACTGTTCCAATCCAATTCTATTATTTGTTTTCCGATTTGCAGGTGATGTCCAGATACACGAATCATCAATTACGATCAATCTTGATATGTTCAGATTAAGAATAAAATGAACACAAACCACTGGATTTGTAATTACTTTTTTTTGGTGTGTGTAACGACCTGCCCTAGGCGGCACTGAGCAAATATAAGAATGGAATAAAGAAAATAGTAGTAAGGCAGTATACAGCTGTAAACGGACACGATAACCCGCGGGCCCAGTTACACCCAGAAAATACACTTGTTAAAAGCCATATCGACACCTTCGACCACAATCGAAGTCCTAATAGTTATTGTGACAACACAGCGGAATTTGTGTTCTTAAACCATATGATATACCCAGAAGCACTCTGTTAAATATCGGAAGTGACGTCAGCTGTCCACACACACAGTGACACATATTTTTTCCACTGTGGTGTACAGAGAACATGACTTTTTACACGCATATCTTCTGAGTATAATTGGGCCCTAGGGTTGGTGATAAGTGCGCCTGCTTACTAGGCTGTACGTGTATATAGAAGTTATATCCACGGAAATTCCGTCTAAAGTTTTATCATAGTCTCGTGAAATTCAAACACAATCCTGTTCATAAAACTGATTCACACTAGAGACGCACAAATGACTTTCAGAGGCTGCCTTCCTCGTGAATATCCATCACCAAGCGAGCAACTGACCTATATTATGTAAATGAGACAGTCCCAGTACACGAGTCACGTAATGTTCGTTCGATCAGCTGTAGCAACCATGTATGAGCAACCTCGGCCATTTCTGTCACGCAAATATTCTCTGACGGAGAGTTCATTTCAAAGTCCGTCCGATATTGAATATGCATGAGCTACATCGCTCTCCACTGTTTGGAGACATATTACAGTTAGCTCTGTTCCCATGCTGTTTGCTGTACTCGCGTTAAAATGTAGCTGCCGTCGTGGCTTCCAAAAACAGTGTATATGCTCCTTATACCCCCGAGTTCCTAATTTGCTCATAGTTAATTAACAGTTCACTTGTCAGTTAGCTATCTCGGTCTTCTAGTTATCTAAGGCATAACGAAACAGATTTACTTTCACGTGTTTATTGTTTAGTCTGAACGTTATTCTTGTGATGATATGATGACGTCATTGGAGCTACATCATTATTAAAATACTTACATAGACGAAATTTGAATTACTTGCAACAAGTCATGTATAAAAGAGGTACAGTGTTTTGTTTAAACGAGATTTTACCCCAGAAACGTGATGTGGGGTTTTTAAAATACCAATCCACGGAGTATTTGGGCTAATTTCCACACATGCGTACAATACATCCGGCCAACATTACCTACACAAAACGGTGTGATGTTAACTACCGGATGTTTTGTGCGCATGCGTGGAAATAAGCCGAAGAACTCCATGGATTTGCACCAAGAATTAACACCTGTGTAACTCAGTCATATGATTAAAATAAATCCATGCCAGTGACCTTCCGTGATTATCATCCTAAATAACCCACTCTGTGTCCGAGTTTGTTTACAAGCTGGAAAAGGGCGATGGATGTTTCGATATGTTGAGGTACCTGTGATAATACCAATCTTACTGAATCTCGAGACTTTAAAGTCAACTTTCGTACACCATCACCATCTTGCATTAATCTCCGCCGCTTTTTGGGCTACGTTTGTCGCAAATCGGCAAATACAAAAAGCGCTAAAAAGGATGGCCTGGGTGTATCTAAAGAGTCAATGTCTCGCTGAAGGAAGAAGATCCGATTTTATTTTAGAATGATGAAAATGTGTTCACAGAGTTACCAGTCATGGAAGCGCCTCCGTTTAAAGCAAGGCTCATTAACCTTCGTGCATATATTAAACATCGTATGGCGGTCGAATTGTAGATTTGACAAATTTTATTATTTTAATGCATTACATCGCACTTTCATTTAGTGGTATTATGCTTTCGGCAATACAAGGAAAATATACAAAAGCATTTTAGTAGATTTTTGGCCGAAATTCTGCTGTATAGCCTCTTTAGTAACTTCCGATTTTGGTTTAAATAGACATGAACACTAATGATTTTACACTAATCCATGCCTTCTCTACATCAACTGTAACACAACTAACACACGATAAAGCAGGTTGTCTTTATAGAGTCATTACAATATAAAATATGAATCTAAGGGAGTGTATGTGGGTGTGTGTGTGCGGAGGGAGAGGCGAGGGGGCGGGGGTCCATGCCCCAAGTTGAAATAATATTCTAGAAATTTTACGTTTAACATAGCTTGTCAGGTTGCCCTAAAAGCAAACACAATGAACTAGGGGTTCAACCTAGACTCAATTAGAATTGATTACATTATAAACTGTAAACATATTTTAAAAAAAACCACTAAAATTTATGTTCATATATGCATAAACACACATACATATTTTGATAGGTTTCTTCCTTGTATTGATCTGAATCGTCATAGCAAGATTAATTAGCATCTGTCGCAAAACCCGCTCTATATCGGAAGGACCATGGATTCGTTAGAATCTGGTGTATGGGACATATTTATTTATTCATCCGATGTTAGATCAACAGGATTATATCCTAATTACAGATCATTGGCCAGCATTATTGTGGGAGAAAAACTGGATAGTGAATTAACCCAGAGAACCCACGACCTTCCGCTGGTTGCTGGCATACCAAACCACACGGTTCGCGGGAATGGAACCGGCGACCCCAGAGGTGAGGGGGATATGTGGACCAGAAGCATACACTCACACTAGAGCGTACACTCTAGACCACTCCGCAACGGAGGCTTTTGGCCTATAAGATTATGCAAATATTAAAGGTATGTACTGTAGAAACGGTAAAATACACCAATCAAATACCTGATTGAAGTAAATATAAAAGTTGGGCCACAAAGTTTCGAAGCCAAGGGCAATAACTCAGTAAATAAGGAAAACTAAAAATGTCGATAGCTGTTTTTGAGTCAAAGGCAATTAATGAGTAAATAGATAAAACTAAAGGCTTCTTTATAGCAAGTTTTATTAATACCCCTCGAGAATCCCACTCTCTATCGTGTCCACAGCAATTGTTGACAGACGGACAAATGGCCAGGGTTTATCCCTTTATTTGCCCACAATTAATAGAAAGGGTGTAACAAGTGCATTCCATAAAAAAATAAGACTACAGCAATTTGCCACCAGAAAAATGTCGCATACAGCAATATTTCATGTTCGACCAAACCTTTCGTCTATGAGGAGGTGAGAATGTTAATGTCTTCACCTCCTCGTAGAGGAAAGGTTTGATCAAACTTTGATATCTCCATGAAAATGTCACATGTGTCAATATGCGGCATAATTTGTTCAGGTGACATCTAAAAATATTTCACTTGTATGAAGTTATAAAACATAGGCCTTATCTAAAACTTTTAATGACACTCACTTGATATATTTGCCCCCCTCCCCACAGGTTTACTGTTACATGTAGTTGGCATACAAGCGTTTGCAATATTACTCTCAAAGAATAAAGGAATAGATGCTCACATTTTTCGTCATCAATTTTACTGCCATGACGTTTATTATTTAACGCTAAAGAGGCACGATCGCCAAATGCTAGAATTTAGAGATAAAATAGTCCAAGGCTTACACAAGCCATTGAGGGGCAGTTACGCATATTGATGCACTTCGCTGCTCAACACAATGGCACACTTCGGCACTAATATTGTCTTCATTCCACTCATTTGTTACGTGTTGTCCAGGGCAGGTCGTAAAATATAAGAAAAAAAAAACTCATTTTAAATTCAGTGATATGTGTTTTATTGTATTCTTAACCTGAGCATATCAAGTTTGATCGTAGTTGATAAATCGTGCTTCTGGGCATCACCTGCAAATCGGAAGAAACAAAAAAAAAAAGTTAAATGCACTTTGTCATTTTTATATTCTCTGGTTAAAACAGGCAGTATCAATAAAATGAAAGTCTGCAATAATATAAATTGCCAACGACCTCGCATGCATCAAAGAAAGTATTTATTTATATATTAGTTGTACTACTATGTATGCGACATATCTGGATATAATTAATACAACATTTCACCGCAATTCAATAACACTTTGAAGTTTCAACGTTTGTTATAAAGCTTCGAAGTGCTCAGGTGACACACACCTGGTGTCGCATACAAATTGTATCGTTTCACTAAAAATAAAAGAGACATGATTTCGAATAACGTCACACAAATTGTCCTACTGTTTGGAACTACTATAAAAGAAGTTACAAAACAAATTGTACATTGAAAAATTAATATTATCAACGCACACGACCTCTTGATGGTGAGGTTCGTCAACACTGGCTTGAGCAATATATATGGCATTCAAAATTTGATCTCCAACACCCAATATCTTTAGAAACTAAAACGCGTCAATCATATTCTGTACAATTTACTCTATAGAACCACTCTCTTTAAAATGTTTAACCTGATCTTTTTGAAGTAATTTATTTCATTCCTAGAAACAGGTAATCACAGCCAGTATGTTCAGTATAGATTGTTTGTTTGTTTGTTTGATTGGTGTTTAACGTCGTACTCAAGGGTATTTCACTTATATGACGACGGACA
>JARFOD010079655.1:0-19880 GCA_031763545.1 Mopalia muscosa
GATAACCAGAGTTACGATCAGGTTATGAAAATGGAAATTAATGTATTGTGTTACACACAAAAAGTTTTACTTATTTAAAGAATATGGTTTTTGGGTGTTCTTCTCCTTTAAGGATACTCTAACCCCCTTATAGAGTGTTTTTACATTACACCGTTTTACTTCTAAACTACTGTGAATTTTGCAACACATGTATATTCTGAATTGGCCTTTTCTGCAGAACAATAATAAGTAAATTATTTTTTTCTAAAACTATTTTGCATAAAAAGTTAATTTTTGCTACCTCTTTTTCAAATTGCTACTTCTTTTACACCATTTACATCAACTATTCAATTTTATATCAACGCATAATAAATTATATGAACCAAAAAACTGTCATTCAGTTTTTTTCTGTTTGTCTTATTGTAAATAATGTAGTCAGGTTTTATCATCAAAGTTAACAGTCTTAAAATTCAATTTTTTTTATTGGGTCTGCGCTAGGATAAAGATCACTATCTCAAATTTTGGAGTATGTAATAATAAAAAAATCACCAATATCCTTAATTGGTACAAAGATGAAAAGCCATCTGGTTAAAGCGATACTCCTGGCTGAAATTACCCCTATATTCCTTGAAAGGTTACCATTAAATATACTTAAATATGGCATCGACTTTGGGCGTGGCCAGCTCTATCCAGATGTCACGCCACTAACAATCTTCTGTGTTATGGGTTAATAACATGTGTGAACCAATAATGACCTAAATACATGTAGGTGAACTGTCAAAGATTTAAACAGTCATTCTACAGGTCTCGTGACATACATGTAGGCACCTATTTTCGAAAAGAATGGCATTTGATTGGATAATATTTGTGGAGCTCTTCTGCTTAATGATAAAAGTATCTAGACATGGCCGCGTTAATAAATAATTTTTGTGTCTTTTAGAAAGAGTTGGGAAGAAGGCCAAGTGACTGAGTGGTCTAGGTGGCCGGCATTTACCGCTGGCGAGTCGGTGCCTAACTCTGAGGGTCGTGGGTTCGATTCTCAGATGGGTTTCAATACAAGAAATGATACCCGTTTTACCTATATGCATTTTATTGCAGCCCAGAGTATCGCTTCAAGGGCAGTTCAATTTTGGAAGTATATTTATTGTAACAGCTATGGAGGAAAATTATTTTTCCAACAGAGCATCTGCATTGGTATTAGACACTTGGCAATAAGGTTGTCAGTGTGTTGCTGTTTAACTATTTGGAAGTACGATGAATCAATCATTCAGTCAATTAATCAATCAATCAATTTGAGCCGACCCAAATGAAATCAAATCAAAGATATACAGTACATGTATTTGAGAAAATACTTCAACAAATCATATACCGGTACTTTAAAGTTTTTTTCTGAGTAGAACAATGGGCCAGTTGAACATTCATCTACATTAAACAATCCATTATTTTGAGTGTCCAGTATGCTGTGACCTTGAATATGCGTGACCTTAAATATATCACCATAGAGCCTCTAGGTATTTCAGTTTCTATGTTTTGTTTGGCTTATAGAGTAAACTGTATGTAGTTGTTCTGTAGGATTAAAAACAAACCACACCTTGACAAACATTCTAAATGTAACTCTAGCATTATTTAGCGATGAACAGTCAAGTCTTATAATAGATTTTTGTACATGACCTCACTGACAAGTCAATGGCATGGCTCAAGGACTTAGATAGACACCGGTCCACCCTTCCAAATGGACACCCTGAAGTGCACAATTGCCTCATTTGGACACCCCGTTTAAAGAAACTTTAACATGAATGAGATTGGAAAACTGGCTAAATTGGGCAACCATCCATTTGAAAAGTGAAGCAAAATGAACAATTTGGACACCATACTTTTGATTTCTAGCTAAGCCCTTGCATGTCTGGCACTATGTACATTCAGGCCTCTACTGTAATCTTTACTGGCAGACCGATAAATTTTGTGGGACAAGCTAACATTTGCATTTTCCCCTTGGTTTGCTGATATTTTAAATACATAAATATGCCTTTGTAAAAAATAAGGCAAAATTGCTTTAAAAACAATTTTCAATTGTTCATTAAAAATCTGATGACAAAATTGGTCCAAATCAGTGGCAAAATGTAAAATTTAGTTGAAAACAGCAAACAATTTGGGAAACCTTTAAATGATCAGTCCTCCTAAATTAAGTTTTGGTAACCATGGAAAACCCAGTTGTCTTTGTTCTCTCCAACAGCACTGGCCTGACATTGATTGCAATCAATGGTACATATAAATGTTTATGGTCTATAATGAAGTAAAATTAAAGGAGACGAAAACAAATCTAGCTTGCATTAATTATGTTAAACATTTTAGTCAAACATGTCATGGCTGCCCCTTATTTATTCAACTACGATAAAATTGACACAGATAGGAGTAATGTTTAATTTACTTGACAGTCAAAATCCTCCCCATTTGCTATGTATTTGCTCTATGAGCTTTATCAATATTGACCAATCAAATCTCTTTCTCTGCACACCGCCCACTTTTTACACTGCGTCACAAGTCCTAGTCAGCGTCCAAGGTCATTCAGCCTAGTTTTTCGGACAGTAGACTGCAGCAAAAGTTTACATGTAAGTGACATTATGCATTTGTACCAACATTCTTTTCATCCACAATCCATGATGAAAGTTGATGGTAAAGGGAGGTAATAGGAGACCAGCTTTTGACACAAGATTGTCATATTGTCATGAGCAGTGCTGGCCACATCCCAAGTGGTAACTTATATTGACTGTCAGTGGCGGTTGCAGGGGTTTATCCAGAAATAAAAAGTATCGTGTCTAAAACGGTCGCCCCGTGAGGGAGCGGGTGGGCCATGGCCCTGCAGAATACTCCCTCGGCCTCTTCGGTCGATCGTAAGAGCAAGAAAAGAGGTTGCTTTCTGTTACCCTGGTGTTCACAGAGCTAAAGGGTAACGTTAAGCAGATTTGTTTGTGATGTTCTGTATTTCTGTCCGTCGTCATATAAATGAAATACCCTTGAGTACGACGTTAAACACCAATCAAACAAACAAAGAAACAAAGGAGAGTTGTGTTAATCTCTCAGCTATAGAAACTCTCCCAAAAATTCGATTGGGGACATCTGGACAACTAGCATCAGTACAATGCTACACTATTTATTAAATAGCGTATGATACCAACTGAATGCCCCTCAAAGCACCTACCTCACAAAACATTGTATATATACTTTTAGCCCGATTCTATTCAAGTGTCCATTCAGAGTTAACATAAATCTCAGGCGTTTTTAAGCCATTCTGTTTAATACATCACACAATAATGAATTAAAACCCTTACAATTCAGAAAACAAATAAACTATATTGTTATTTGCAAAGTTACATAAAAGAATATACTAGTATATGTGATATGCTAGAAAACTCAAAGCGTTGTGAGACAGTTATGTTATGCAGGGAAATTCCTCACAACCCCAGCTGGTTCCGTTTGCAAATTTGAAGTTTAATTTACGGTGATCGAGCGAAATTGGAGAGCCATCTTGAAACTTAAGACACAATACCTCCATTCCAGATGGCGTAAGACCGCCATTATTGACATCCGTTTTGTCACCCATCGAAACTCGTTCTTCATACAATTAGTGTGTTGTCCTGTTTTACTTTTTCTGGCCCAAGAAATATGTTTTTGGTGGAGTATTTGGTATTGACGTGAAGTAATTGAGTGGAGAGTGAAGTAATTGAGTGTAGGTTTCTGGTCAGTGTAGTATTATAGCCTAAATAGGTCACATTAAGGTGTATTTATCACCATTGGACGGAGGGGTGCTTGGGCTGTTGTTTACATTCTGAGCCAGCTTGACAACACTACAGCCTCCGTAACTCAAAATTTTGACGGTCATGGTCTTCCAAGATTTTAAATCGAAAGCCAAAAAGACCTATTAAGGTATGTGCCAGGGATTTTACCTCAACGGAAGTTTGGGAGGGAGCTGTGGCGCCAAACGTCAACATTACGGCTTATGGCAAATTAATAGTGGTCTTGCGCCAGATGACACACTAAACTTTTCCTTGGGCGCCGTCTGGAGTATATACTTTAGTTTAAAAGGGAAGAAAACAAGTTCTATTCACTATCGTGTTTGTGTGTGATTTTCATACGAATTCCTGCCATTATGGTGTATAATTTCATATTTTCCTCTTCTTTTTCTTTAGATGTATATAAATCAAATCTATAATAAGCTGATTACGCGAGAAATTTAGTTTTTCTGTGTTTAGCGTATCCCATGTATCCCACTGGTATAACGTTTCTGCCTGGCTAATCAGGTCATCATGGGGTTGTGATATTCTTTTTTATTAACTACGGTGCTAAATCTCTGACACATTTCAGACGAAAGCATACGCAAGGACCTACTGGAACTATTGTTATACTAGCCCGTAACGTTAAACTGGAGTGGTCATGAAGCTATAGGATTTCCTGCAGCAACAACCCAAATAAACAAAGACCACACCATTTTAGGTATATACAAGTTTTTCAAGTACAGACACACTGCTTTACTTAGCACTGGAGGAACATCCAATTTTAAACAGAGCAAAAGACTTCAAATATTGTGGTTGTGTTAGTGTGAAAATCTCTGCTGGGTGCACCACAGTCATATAAGTGAATTGCCATTGGGCACAGTATTGAACACAAAAAAAAAAATCAATCATTGATTTGACGCTATCGAAACATTCACACCAATCTTGAGTGTGTTGGCACATTCATCGTATAAACATTTGCATTGGTAAAGTGGGTCAAGTTTGGTACACTTTTCTGTTTCATTCCACTTAACACAAAATGTAATTCAATAAGTTAGTCTCATTCCATTTAACCTGAATTTCGGTTAAGTGGTTGTACTGGTAGACATGTGTCCTTCTATCTGAACAATGAAGCAACGAGAACTTTCTAAAAGCGTCTTCAGATCGTACAATAAGCGAATTCCACTCAGATAAAAAAAGCAATTAGCTAGTTTGTGTCCGTCGTCAAATAAGTGAAATACCCTTGAGTACGACGTTAAACACCAATTAAACAAACAAACAATATTTCTTGAATTGAATGTAGAAGCCTAGATGAGTCTCATTTGAGACACAAAGGGCACTCTTCTGATGTATTCGAATCAAGGTTTCGAATGACTGAATGGCGTACCATGACAAGCTGACATGTTCCGGTAAATACACTAAATAGTCTTTATTTATGCCGTTACCCGCATCATGCATTCGATTGATGATTATGAACAAGAACACGTCTATATTTTAAACATTAAAAGTTTTTGTAGGCTCCGGTGTCATGCAGTTGATTTACTACTCCAAATGTAAGGCCTTCTCTTCTTTGAACTCCAAACAATCTTTGAACTACATGTGTCATTAACGGAACATTTGTCTTGAGTCGAGATCAATTAGTCCACTACTAAGTGCAAATGGAATAGATTTCCGATATGCTTTTTATGTTCTAGTCGATAGAGTTCTCGGAAAGCCAGATGTGGTCGCATTTAACATTACCACTGCCAATGTGCAAATTGTGGTAATAATACATCATTTATACATAAATTAAGTTAGTGTGTGTTTTATGTATCTTTCTCTTAAAATACTTTTACCTCATTATTTGTCTTCGCCTTCTGCAATGCTAAGTTATAATCAAACTTAAACACCTGACGTCAAAGCGAATCGAGGAACCGGACGAATGTGCACATCATCGTCTTCCGTACTAGGTCTAATACCAAGCACTACCACAACCGTTGATGAGTTCCAAATTTTAGACCCATGTCCAAGGATATATCGGTGTTATGACTGTGGTGTACTTGAACAGTAAACGGCCACACTAATACATCCGTGTCGTATCATTTTAACAAGTTCTAACTTTTGGCACGTCTTCCATATTCTTTTGAAATGTGTGAGTGTATGAATGGGATTGGAAAAAGCTTTTGTACAGGTCTTGTTATCTTTGCCAATCCTTTGTTGAAATATAATATTGTATAAAACTCGACCATCGGTAAACTGTGTAGCTTCTTTCAAACTGAACTTACTGAACGCCTCATACCGAGTAGCTTTCAGTGTGACTTTAGATATAACACCCTTTCCCAGAGGAAAGTCGGAATTGAAAGAACAGGAATCAGGACATTAGCTGAGGGATCCTTGCCTGGATCCAAAAGTGCTAGCTACCCGTCCTTCTGTTTCGACCATACCGAAATTATTACCAAGATCTTTGTGAAACGTTTCAACTAGACCAACTATAGCAGTCTTGCTCCATTTAAACCTGGGTTATTTAAGCAATTTTGAAACAGTGTTTTGAACTGAAAACACAGCACTTCACACACTCTTTCTATTGTACCCGAACACACAGAAGACTGTTTGTATACATATGGCTGCTCCCAGTGATTCCTTAAAGATACGTTGTTTAAGGTTTTTTTTTTTATTTGTGGTCAGATTTTGTCTGGCATTGACTTAATCAACCTTGGTAATTGTGTTAACGCTTTCTGTATACATGCATGTGTATATTTTGTTATCCCCTCTTTTAAAGCGAAACACTGGGCTGCAGTAAAATGAATTGAGGAAAAACGGGCATCATTTCTTTTGTTCAATTACGCTCTCTAATTTTCTAATCGGGCTATACCCCTTTTATAATTGCATCTTAAATCTACGCGGTCACGTCTAGGTTATTTTATCAATAAATGGAAGAGCTCCACAAATATTAACCAATCAAATATATTTCTTTTCAAAATAGGTGCCAACGTCACGAGACCTGTAGAGACTACTGTTTAAACTTATGACAGTTAACCTATTTAGGCCATTGATTCACACATGTTTATTAGCCTGTAACACAGAAGAGTGTTAGTCACGTGACGTCATGGACAAGGCGGCCACGCCCAAAATGTCAGCCGCTAGTGGTCCTAGGAAGGTATATACCTTTAACACTGGTTATTTTACAAAATGAAGAAACGATAAGTCGATGACATATTAAAGTATATTCAATGGTTCAATGGTCCCTTTCAAGGGATATATAGGTTATTTCAGCCCGGAGTATCGCTTTAAAGTTAGTAAATGAACTGAGCAAGGTCGTCACATAATCATAGAATTGTCAAACTGGAACACAAAACGAAGGTTACCTACCCCCTACTTATTTTTTATACCATTTTATCTGCTAAAAGGCCCCGTGAGGGAGCGAGTGGGCCATGGCCCTGCAGAGTACTCTCTCGGCTTCCTCGGTCGATCGTGGGAGGCGAGAAAAGAGGTTGCTTTCTGTTGCCCTGGTGTTCGCAGAGCTAAAGGGTAACAGGAAGCAGGTTTGTTTGTGATGTTCTGTATTTCTGTCCGTCGTTATATAACTGAAATACCCTTGAGTATGACGTTAAACACCAATCAAACAAACAAACAATGCAGCACTATATGTCTCTGACACAAAGTATTTAGGCCTACTTCTTGCTGGCTTAAGAGAGTGTAGTGGAACTGAGGGTTTGTGGATTTCTCACGAGGGCCACCCCATATCGTTCTTGTATCGTTTTGGGATAACACTGTGTTGGCAATTCCGCCGGGGCAGTATCTCATTGACGCGACTTTAACAATGAACAATCCGCCATCATATTAATTTGAAATAAAGTTGAGTACAATGTTAAAAATACTAACAAACAGACGAACAATGACCAAATGTTCCTTTCCAATGGCCTTTGTAACCTATTAGTAGGACTTCCTCTTATTAGGTGTTTGTCCAGATTAGGGTTTACTTCAACACTATATATATTTAAGTGTAAGCGAGATACCTTTGTTTGATTATAAATTGATTTAAGCTGGGGTCTGGCTAGCAGGATAGGTGTTTTACCTGTCTGATCTACTTGGGTTTACTTCAAAACGACCATGGACTTCATCTAGGTAATCGAATCTACTCTACGTTAAATAGGTGTATTTTGTTGAGAAATTGTTCAGGAATGTGTTTGATTAAATGTGTTTTCTAATAATCTGGTTTTGCCATGATATACATATTATATATTTAAATAAAGACAAAATGTGTCTTGCCTGCACCGGTATTGGAACTATATATCAACTATATGACTATCTTGTCCTTTTGGTTAACCAGGAATGCACAAATAAATCAGAATGTCAATTGAGTAATCTTGACCATTATAAAAATATAAATTACCCCATTTGTATGGAAACCATATACATTTTTTAGGAAGAAAACACATAAAAATTTATTAAGTATTAAGCAAAATTTCCATCTGCTAGCTCGTCGGTTGTTCTGAAAAGGCCTTTCTACCTCCATAATCCCCTTCCCACCCACCTACCCCCACCCCAACCCCACCCCCACCCCAAAAAATACAAACCTGAATTAGCACACATTTGCGCATTTGGCGTCTTGGTTTTATTCTGATTGGAATTCCATTTTTATTAGAAAGGCTGGGAGTTTTTTGTATGAGTTATGAGTTTAGTGGCGCTTGGTATTCAATTTATGTACACATATATAGATATGGAGGCATGATTGTTTAAGATGTAACAGTGTACTAGGGCTTTTTGCTTTTTTGCAATTTAAGGTATTGTTATTGCACACAGATGCCCATCAACTACTCCATGCTAAATACTGTTAACCTCGTAATTCCTCATAGTGAACTTTTTTAGTCCCAAATGTAACGGTTTCGCAGAAATTATACAACTACCGCTACATTCCACCAGGTTTGGTTTTGTTCTACATGTATTATCCCCTTGTTCCAAGCTGATATAATGGATGACTTCCTCGCCGAATTGTATCCAAAACACCATCTGCGCGTAAAATCGTCAGGCGTGACCTTGTATGGCTAACCCAATATATGGGTGAAACAAAACATCCCATTCGGACTAGAGCAAACACTCATTTCAGCTCCATCAGGTTTCATCTCATATCCCCAATAGCTGAACATTTCTCTCTTTGTGATTATTCAGGTAAAGATTATTTTAAATGCAGATTAATGAGTTTTATTAAAGTCAACATAGGACCTCAGGGATAGAGATATAGACCCTTTACATTCATGGTAACCATAGTAACCATAGACATGGCAAGCTATGTTATGTAACATATACAAACACAAATAAATTCGTTCTTGGATGTATAGATCATTTTTAGTTTGGAAGAGGGGTGGTTGAGAGGAGGGAGAGAAGGCATCGACAGAGAAGTTAAATCGATTGAGATACCGTGCATCTGGCATTCACTAATTGTTTATAAAGTGTCAATGTATTTTGTTAACTCTTTAACTACATATACGGGGAATCGTTAGAGGTTATCCTGTATATTGCATAATATTGCACAGTGCACATTTGTGTTAAGAAACTTCAACCACTGGTGAATAATAATAGTTTTTAAAATTGGGCATTTTTGTATCCACATAACGATGTCCACCCCCTCCTACCCAACTAATCACGGCAAACAAGAAAAGTATTGCAATTGGACAGGAAAGGAACTGAAAACTGGTCTACATTTATCGTTTTAACATGTAATACACAAATCAGTCCTTTGGCTAAGATATTATCTTTTGCATTAAATAAAACCTTAATAGCGACAGCCGGATCACTTCAAAACTTAACTAACATGAGATATTGTGATATTCTTGTTGAATTCACTAGACAGCTTCAGACAGCGAATTCAGTTTATAAACTAAAGAATAGTTTAAACCTACAAGTCACTGATCGTCACATAGATCTCTAAGTATAGCAAGGGTATATTCCGAGACAAAGGCAAAGATCTCTCTGGTCTTTCAGAAGAAAATATCCGAAGGGCGAAAGGATAGTTAACGTCAAGCGCTTTACGGCTAAGAAGGATGGTACATTTACAAAACTGAATTCTTACTTGATTTATTTTCAAAATCCGTTCCAGACAACATTTACATTGGACCTTACAGGATGAGGATTAACACTATCAGCCCAAACACAAAAAGGGTGCTTTCATTGCCAGAAATTAGAACACGTCAAGACCAGTGTGGAGGTGGTTTAGTTTGCTGTCGGTAATCTGGAGAAGGCTTCGATTGCAAGAAGATAATGCAATTCTGTAACAGTAACAAGGCCAACATGGCCTCTTCTAAAAACTGTCCACACATTTAATAAAAAAATTCACATAAAAATGCCTTTTACAAATTAAATGTCAGTGGTGTTACACGCTACTTGTATGTTCTACAGATTATTCCTGATGGAATTATTATATTAACAAGAGGATTCACAGATCGTAGTTATGATACCAATGTTAATTATTCTATCAGCTGTGTTAAATAAGTTTTATATGCTGGCTATATCATAGCTGTTGTTACTCATTACATAACATATAGCTTAAGTGAGATACGGTTCAACTTCAATGTGAATAATCAGTCCTATTAGTCGTATTAATTTCACCGGAGCTGATGGAATATAGTTTGACGCTTTATTTTATATATCCAATAGCAAAAATGTAACAAAAATGAATGCGTAACACCACTGTCTTATAGGTCTATGTTACACCACTGACTATCATGACTCCAGACAAACCAGATCAGTATGTTCTTGTAATGTTTCAAATGTACCTGTATAACATAGACTACTGCTGTACATCAGTATTGCTATTCTTTCATCGGGCAATAGTTCTCCGGGCTCCTTCCACTTCCAATGGCGTTATTGTTTCACATCAATTCAATGATTTACATGTTTTTATTTGGTGTTACAAGCGTATTAAGACGTGTTCACCAAACTACTGTTTGGATACATTTTCATAAAACATAGATAGTTCCTCAAATTAATTGAAAAAACAGTATGAGTTGAGTTTAACGACAGATTCCTGTGAAGGAGGCAGATAGACGTGAACAAACACCTAAAGTATATGACTAGATAACAACATATTAATGACATTAATTTTATCCAAACTGCAACTTACAAGATACATGTCATATTCTGTCAATATTAGCGGGGTATACTATTTATCAATTTGCTCTTTCTGTCTTACTCTATTAGCGCAGTATATATTGATATTGTACTTAGTAACAACACTCAAGGTTTATATTAGTTGCTTAATTATAAATTTTGTGAATTATTACTTAAGAGTTAATGTAGTTTAATCAATATAATTTACCATATTATGTTGATAAATACAATACATAATATCATAAATATAAATCGAATTTCTGTAAAAAAAAAAAGTACCAGTGTTACACAAATTAAAACTGATAAATCAACACACTGATATAAATACACAGCCAAAGGCTAAAATAACTAAAAACAAGAAACAAAACACAGACAAAACGCCAACTTCCAAGAACAAAAGGGACGCTGATCAAACGTTTGAGTCTATGTAATTAAGGTCAAAAGGGCCAGAGACCTTTCCCCGAAACCATTAACAAGCAAACCCCTCGTGTCGGAGACGATTGCCATATCAAACCGCTACCATGCTTGGAAGGGAAGGAGGTAGACATCATGCCTCTTCCCTCTACATTTCGCCCATCACTACCTACTCGACGGCGGACCCTGGCGGCCTCGGAAAAATCCCAGAGGATTTCACAGTGCTGATCGCTCACCAAAACACAAATATCGACATTGATTTTTATGAATGATTGTAAATAACTATAATCTGTAAGCGCAATTTTTCAAATTTTTTAAATCCAAAATGAAACTTAAATATATTGACATTTTTTTTAACAGTCGTGTTTAACATCTGTGAAGGTTTTGTTCGGCCACATTGCTGGCGACGTTGTCATCAAGCTCCTTGGAAGGAACCGTTTGCATGGATAATTGTATACACTTTTTAGATCGAATATGAACAAATTAAATGTATTTTAAAATTTTAACACTTATGTATGGCCTTTTCCAGGTAATTTTTTTTCTTTTTTATGTTAAAAATTAAGGATGCTACTGGCTGCAATCGTTATTCATTAAATAATATATGGTACAAAAAGTTTTAGCATCAATTCCAAGGTGACAATCTTTTAATATCCCTGTAAAGCTATTCATTTTTAATAACCTGCGGCAAGCATTGTGCAGATGGTATGTAATTATTTACTTCAAACAGCTATACTTCCGACGTGACGTATAAAATATTCACAATATGTTTCTTTTCATCCTTTTTACGTCCATTAAACAGGTATATTATTAACAGTTTGACGTATTATGGAGTCGCATAAGCAGGCGAATGGAGAGAAACTATTTATGAGGTAAACTTTTATTCTTCGCTCTACATTACAAACTCCTCTAAATAGAATTATGAACATCTAGACGGGTAATAATGAGAGTAATATCTTTCCGGTATGACCAGGGACTGGCTGCGCAAAGTGTTATGAACTTCCATCCGCTATTAGAAAATGTGTCGCGGGCACTGGAATTATCTAACCAGCTTGCTTTCCAGGGAAGTGTTGGTCTAGATAACGCTGATTATTGCCATACAGTTATGTATTCCAAGAGCCAAGATACTCGGGGCGATGGGGAAAGATAGATAAATTGTTCACACATATAACAGACAAGCCACTGGTCTAATTGAATATCAATAAGACTATATGCTATTCAATTTGTGAACGATGCTGTGAACTTCGCAAATCCGTGCATCACTTCGAAACTTCGCTTCACAACCCCGCGCATCGCTTCACAATCTAACTATATTGGATAAATATGGCCTTACCGGCTTCCATACTTCTGAGATCCAGATAACTTTTGTAACACTTAAATGCCCAGGAATCCTTATCCCACTATGATCTTCTGGCATACAAATTTATCAATAAAGCCGCTTTTCGGGCGCTAAATACCAATGTCAGGAATAGCTTTTTTTTCTTTTTTTTTACTTTATTCGACAGTTTATAAAATTTTGGATCCACTGCTTTGTACAAGTGCACGATACATTTTCGAATATACGTCCATTTTCGTGGAGACGTTCAACTTTTTATATTATAATACCATCTGTTAATAACACACAACTGCTATCAGAAGTAATTCAAAGCAAACTTCTTAACAATTATATAAGCTGAATTTCAGTCCTAGCCTTTTAAATAAATGTTATTGTCAATAGCTCTGCATTTTACATGAGTGACATATTTACCCCTTAATTAATGTATATCATTGGCATGTGCATTACATATGCTGTTTGTTAAGTATCCGAAATTTTCATTTAAATTTAAAAAATAAGAAAAAAAATAAGACGACATTTTAACAGTAGTCTGAAAGGAGTACATTTTATGCAATTGTAAAGACTCAAGTAATTTACAATATTTTTGCAAAGCTTGAAAAGGTGAAAATAACTTAACACTGATTCAGTTGAATAGTTTTCATCAGTGTTTGCTTTCAAATTCAATGGTAAATTGATTTTGTGATTTTTGTTGTTAATTTTAAGTTCTATAGCTCTAACTTATACATTATTTTATGAATGTATTATGAATAAACGTGTATGTATTGCACAAAACATTACAAAACAATTTAATTCTGTAAAAACCACTGTGAAATGCACCAGGCAGTGACACGATCTAGCCATGGGGGTATAGGGACAAAACGCCGAACATTTAAATTTTGCAGTTAACGCCTTCGTATTTAAAATTACCGTATCCATATAGTTTCTTAATTTCTTTTCAAAGAAAGTGACCTGGCGAGCACTTAACAACATCTCGGGCAAGATACCTACAGACTGGACTTGACCACGCTTAAACGTTTTTTATTGAAATTTTAGTACGAAAAACATGCCAAAGCGATGCTGCACGGACGAATGTATGAGAGCTAGGATGCAAGCCTTCCGTTTGAAAAAGGAGAAATCTTTGCTATTAAGAAACGTGCATCAAGTTTGCGACATCATTTCATTTAAAGATTTATAATTCAAATTTTTTTTTAAACTACAAAAGACCGGGCTCCGGGAAAATGAAAATGTCCCGCTGAATTTAAATATCCCTTTTTTTACAATACTATTAATCGCATACACGATTTCACTACTACAAAAAATAACTCAACAAGGAACCTAACAAGGAAGCTAACGGACTAATTGGTTTTATAGATTTTTAAGACAGTTCTATTATACACATAGCACATATTCAGAGTTACACTCCACAGTCAATCGATTTTGTATCCTCTCCTGTGTAATGACCGAGACAGTTATAGTTCCATATTATTAAGTAATCCCGAAGAGTTATTAACCACATTGCTTTAGGAGAATCCATTGCATCGTGAATAGGAAAGCATGACAGTTATTGCTTTTGTCATCAGTTATCTCTTTGTCTCAAATATTTAATGGATTTATTCTTTCTGAAAGTATAGCACGATAAGCCACATAAACACATAAGGATTTTCTGAACATACCCCGCTATAGACATATACAGCAGGTGAAAACCTGATGTTGTGAAAGACTACAGTTTGTCTTTCAATAAAATAGACAAATTGGATATCGCCATCGCACACTCTTTTCACTATGGTTTAAAACGACATCCGTGTTGAATCTATTAATACATATCACGTATTAAAGATGATTATCAATGCAAAATGTTTGCCATCTGTTCGATACTGCAAACAGCTACAGTTTCTTGGTTTAATTCCCCCGTCACAACTAGGGGGACTTTGTCTGGAGAATTTCTAAAAACTTAGTAATAAACTCGACTGATTGTTTGCGGTCATGTGAATAGAAATTCTTCATATACATGGTCCGCAATTGCCCTTCGATTCGACTTGCAGTGTTTGTGTGTATTGAATCGTGATTACATGTCAGCCAATAGTAAGTTTCCTCAAACAAACACTTTATTAATGCTATTCATTATTGCTATTTCTTTTTGTTTTCATGTTTGTTCGAAAGCAACGCCAAGATAAGAAAGGGCGATATTGACGAGCGCCACTATCTAGTGCTTGATCTTTGTAATCAATAAACAATGCACAGGGATACAAACACCAACGAACTATAAATATAAAACTTTCTTTTGACGCGATAAACTGAAATTTGTTGGTTTGATTTTGGTTACCACATATATGACAGCTTTGCGGTTTTACACTGTTTATTGCTTAAATAAAGCATTAAATATTGCTTTATGTAAGCATTACCGCAGACTGGGAACCACCCTCGTGATTTGCCGGGGGCATATCGTGTGACTCGGGCGTATACCTGGTGATTCATTCATTCATGCATTCAAGCATTCATTCATTCATCCGATGTTGGATCAACAGGATTAAATCAGGATTAAATCCCAATTTAATTGGCCAGCATTATTGTGGCAGGAAAACTGGGTAGTAAATTAACCCAACCCACGACCTTCTGCTTGTTGCTGGCATACCAACACACATACGGTCCGCGGTAACCGAACCTGCGACCCCAGAGGTGAGGGAGATTTGTGGACCAGAAGCATACACTCACTAGAGCGTACACTCTAGACCACACGGAGGCCCCAGTTAAACTAAAATATACCTAATTGCAGTTAGCATAATAACTTCATATTTTGGTGCCCCTGTGTAAATGTTTTTTCCTGGGGTTTTAAAAATTATTGTTTATTTATTTATTTATTTTCTTATAGTTAATTACAAATATGTAAGATTTCAGTTTTTGTCAAATGTTCTATGTGTATAAGTAAACAAATACCATACTGACCGCCAAATAATCAGCCCCTTAAATTCTAAGCATCATGTCTAATACTTACTAACCCTGGGGTTTTAATCACACCGAATAAGTTTATTATCAATCTCCAAATCAATGTAAGCCATTTTTCAGTGTTTGGAATGAAATTAAAAATAGAAAGGACAAAATTATATACCATAGTTGTTCACTGACCTTGTTACTTTAAAATGGGGTGTGCCTAATTTCCTTAAAGATAAACTAAATTCACTTTAGAGAAAATAGATTATGATGATGTGAGGGAGTGGGTGGGCCATTGAACACATCTGGCCCTGCAGAATACTTCCCCGGATTCATCGGTTAATCATAAAAGGCGAGAGAGAGGATGCCCCTTGACCGTGGGTTACATCCCTTGTTGGAGGAGAATGGAATCTTGACGACTGAGGGGTAATTTGGTTGGCAGAAGGGTGCCACATAGTCAGGTTGTCCTAACACGTCAATTTGGCTCAGTATTCTCCTAAACGGGTTAGCCCAATCTGACCAATCAGCTGGCCAGGTGGAGCCCTGCAACGATCCATTATTAATTCCATAGTAATTAATAAAATCAAAGCTGAACAAAAGAAAAAGTATATAAAAGGTTATTTCATCCAGCATTAATTTGTAGATTATAGCAGAGGTTCATGAATTTTATGTTTAGTTCTACTGAAAAGAACAATTCCCACTCTCCGTCGATCAGAATTATTATTTCATTTCCTTTTAAATTTTACCACCAATGGAATTTTTCATGGGTCCTTACAGAATGAGGGTAGAATAAAGTCTAGAGGCGGTTTCGTATGTTTCCGTTGTTTTGAAGAAGGCCACGAGGACATCGATTGTAACAAGGATATCAAATGCTGTAATTGTAGTGAGGCCCACCTGGCTTCCTTCAAAGATTGCACTTAATTCATTCAAGAAAAAAAAGGAAAACTTCGGCTGCAGACGTGCGTGATTACTAATCTCAAAGAAATCACCTCATGTGTGGCAAGCCTGTGGATTAACATCACTTTGATTATCAACTACATCCATTTATAACAATGTCTGGCAAACGTGCGATAGAAACACTCATTAATAAAAAAATATTTTTGTTTGATGAAACATGTCTTAAAAACATGTTTCCATCAAAGGAAATGTTGTTTTTGTTTTTATTATATTTAATTTAGTAATGGAAACGCACTTGATTGATCAGAAGCTTAATTACGTATGAGTATGGGTGAAAAAAATCGTAATTGCTTGATATCTTTTATTTAAAAACATAACTGTTTGTTGTAATTGAACACAATTAGTTTATTCATAACCACAAATGACTACAGCAGTCATAAAATTTAACAGGTGTTCCCTTTTAAAAACAAACTTTTTGCGCACCGTTGTATATCGTCAATTTTAGTTCAGTTTAAGGTGAAAGACTACACTCATTTTAAGACTACGGGCTACAACTTCAGTCAAAACTATCAACTCTTCCTCCTCAAAACGTGCTCAAATGGACGGTAAAACAATCATTGTCTTCCATCACAATGTAGACACACAACGCCAAGCCTATCGTTTAGTTTATAAGTAATATCCAGTGCTGCTATTCACGCGGAGTATAAGTTATTTCATGTTCTATACGTTGCTTTGATGTTTCTGTGAATTACTGAGCATGGAATGGTGTTTGTGGGGTTTTTTTCTAACCTACAACAGCGAATTATTCATATGACATTGAGTATGTCAGCAATGGTCCGTGTCGTCGTGTGGAACTCTTTTCCTTCAACAATATTGGAGTAAATTACGCCATTTACCACTTTGCGTCTATTCCTCCTCACCTTGAGATCAAACCAGCAAACACAATATTGATGTAAAATCGAAATCCAATTCCTCCACCTTTTACAAATCCTGTAAATTTTACTCAATAATATACTTTCGTATTAGCATTGATTATATAGTTCAGGTCAAATACATAGTCTCAAGTAAAAAGCTATCCACATTAATTCGCTATGTGGATGAAGCAAACTGATTGAAACGAGAGACCAATTGATTAGATAACGACATATATATCTAAAGCCTTTCACTGATATTGGCACGCTTTCTTTGGATATCTACATGATTTCTCTGATATATTTTCACGCTTTTCTGATACTGGCGCGCTTTTGCTGATATATCTACACACTTTCTCTGAAATTTCTACATGATTTCTCTGATATATATATCTTCACGATTTCTCTGACATATTTACACAGTTTCTCTGTTATCGACAGCTTTCTCTGATATATACACGCTTTCTCTGATATATGAACACGCCTTTTCTAATATCCACACGCTGTGTCTGATATATCTACATGGTTTGCCGATATATCAAATGGTATATATAAATATAAATGATTTATTTATTATATTATATATACTAAATAAAACTATACAATTGGCTAAGTCAATTATTTTTATCATTTCCTAAGATTAGACCGACGAAAAAATCAATTGGTGTCATTCAAAGCAAAATTGCGAAAAAATGAGACACCCTTTTTAGTAAAACGGCTGTTCTACTAAATATGTCACATTTTTGGTGCTTTTTTAAAAATGCACTGATTGTTTTTGTTTTGCAGATACTATTTTAATTTATAACATCACAAGTAACATGCACATACTTGTAATCCTGAATATTCAAGCTTTTGACATACACATACATTCATGCCTCCAGTGGAATCCTATATGGTTCTTAATGGAACCTTCACAGCAACTGCCACAAGTATTTCTCCCTTTCTTCTTTTATCAACAAAACCGTTTCTGTTGGAATGGTTCCATACAAAAAAATCCTCTTTTTAAAGAACCTTCATATCTAAGCTATCTAAGAGTGTTCATCCATAATATTCTGACCGTTATTCACCCAGATAATCAACTTGTACCGTTGTTTTCCTCATAATCCACCAAGGGATCCAGCAAAACCTAAAGCCAATGACCAAACATAAGGACCTATGTGTTTTATTCCTTTACGGTTTTACGACAAAAATGGTCCTGAGGGTAGTACGTTTCTAGTATAGACCTACTGCTTTCACTGTAGGATAATTAATTTTCCAGCAGAGCAAACAACACAATCCCGTTTGATGGTTATGGTAGTGTGGAAATCCTTTTAAACACACCGTCGTCTTTCAATGTAAAAATGTTGGGCACGTCTTTTAACACCCATCAACAACAAATCGAAATGTGTTGTAGATATGTTTCTTAAAAAATAAAAGGGAGCTTTTAGTTGAATAAAGTTTAAAACGAAATAATTGTTTTCGTTCATTATTATAAACATTTAACTGATTATGTGTTTATCATTTGAGCTCAATGCTCAATCTCTGAGTCTTGCATGATACATTTATTTATCAAATATTTTTCTTTGAACTTCTTCGATCAGTTATGAATAAACGTTACAACAGCTATTTAGATCCTTGCAAAATGTATTCATGTAATAGTTAACATTGAATGATCGTGCCACTTTAATCGGATTAACGAAACACACGCTTTCACTGTGAATCATAGCAATTAGCTCTGTCACTGTTTTTAGAAAAAAAGACAAATTACAAGGAAACTGATATCGATGGCAGCAAATCAATGATACACAGACACTTTCCGCTTTGTCCATTCACGTAGTTAGTATGTCTTTAATTTTGTGAAGATGAGTCAGCCCATACTTGGTCTTTGTTAAAAATGGCCTTAGAGAATCGTTTAATTAAAGAGTATTTAAGGTGGCATGTCATTGTACATTGACGATTATAAGTTCTAGAGTGTTCCTGTTCAAAGCCATCCATGGGACGATGGATTCACTTACGAATCTGCTCAAACCAACTACATTGAGAGTTAATATCAACCACTAGCTTAAGCATACACCATTGTTACGTGAAGCAATCTTCCCTATAACTTAACGATCATATTATCACGCTGATTGTTGTCAATGATCCTAACTCACTTGTCGGATTTATTCTACTTGGTGTTAGGGTTGCCTGCCTTAACGCATGCCTGATTATCGAAGTACATATTGGAAAATTTGAAGAGGTTTAATGCAGGAAAGCCATGGTTATTTATTGCAAACGACAAATTCTTGACACGCATTATAGATAAGAATAATAAATAAACTTTTTGCTTTACAGATCACACATTCTCGGAGAATCTAACGGACACATTTTTGAGGTATCATAAAAGGTACACTACTACATCCCGTAGAACCTGGATAATCTGCAGATAATAGCGTATAGTATTGACCTTAAGGACTCTACCGCTAGTCCGGTGTAAAATTTTGACTTTTTTTTTTTGCCTTTCTGGAATTTTCTTTTCATAATCTTTATAATGCAAAAAGTTTGACCAAAAAATGTAGTATTTTAGAACGTTTTTTTGAGATTTAAATTGTAAAATGCATGCTT
>JARFOD010079666.1:3476-35455 GCA_031763545.1 Mopalia muscosa
TCATACATGGGTTCAATGTGCGTGTGACGTCTTTGTGTACGTCCTGCGACTGCCTTTTGTTTGTTGCCAGTGGTGTCGATAGTGGTTTCCTCCACCCATTGGGCTGGCACGCCGTCACGAGAGTGAAAAAAAAACCCGATCAAACAAATACACTTTATTGGTGGACCTATCCCCAATCTCATTCCAACGAAAGCGTTATATGTGGCATTCAAATGCAAAACAATTGCGCCCACAGCAGCCACTTATGTGATTGTTAAACATGTAACTGCAGAATGCAACTGTTAGTCTATTGTTAAGCATGGAGAGAGAGTTTTCGTGACGCATAGGGAGGAGGTTGAACGTCACTTTGTTCTATGACGCGACTTTGGTGTAGCCAACATGAAATGTTATATTTAGTAGGCCTATATTAGTATAGCTATTTATATCAAAAGTCTACGTTTTGTGAAATACAATTATATTGCGAACATGAAATAATTAAACGTAATCAGAGAGACTCCCGCTTAACGTCACCGTACCTAGAGGACGTGCAACTCAATCCTTTGGCTTTAAATATAAGTAATGACATTAATTATTTATTGAATGTAAGCCACAGCATCAGGATCAGCTACCAGCTTGAAGATATATTTAATTGACAAGTGACCGATTTAAAATAACTCATACATAAAACTTATCCCTCCTGCACACCAATACTATAAGCCTTTTCCACAATTTCGTCCTAAACGACAAGGAGGTGGGGTAGTTTCGCATACCCGCCATACCACCTCGTTCATTTTATGAGAAGAAATGACACCGGTAGATGGAAACGATAAATTGGACATTTCTGTGAAGTAAGCACTAATTTCCGTTTTAAATACCCTTTTGTTGATTTAAAAAAAAATATATGTAAGCAAAGAAGTATGTTCGATGTTTCTTCGACGTGTAAAAACATTCACTATACTGGCTACCGTTGAGTTCAGTCCTTTATCAATGATCAGATAGTATACCATATATCTGATACATTGTACAGAACGCAGCCGCCAATTTAAACGTGTCAGACGTTGGGGCTGATATTAACAGTTTTCCAAGCATGGCCCAGATTGACATATCTTTGAGGTATTGTATTGTTTACTTACGTCATGATTGAATCAATGAAAACAGAAAAAACGCTTTCCTGCAGTGGGAATCGAACCCGAGGCCTTTGCGTTACTGGCCCAAAACTCTACCGACCAAATAATTATATACATACAGATGAATCTGACAAAAATAGCCCTCGACCAAAAATATACTCTTCCAGCTCACACTGGGCTACAACCGACGAAATATCACGGTACGGGAAACATTAAGTCCTACTCTTACAAGGCCGCGTCTTTCAGCTACCGTGTGGATAGCAACATGTATCCCGTTGGTCATGCGAAAATACGCAATAGGCAAACTTCGGTTCGTCAGCGGAAATATTAGGCTTTACGAACCAGCTCTGTGATTGGTCTATTTAAGAAAATAGAAATTTCCAGACGGGGTTTCAACCTAACTGCTAACTTTTCTGAACCAAAATCTGTTCAAACTAAGAACATGTTATCCCAAAATAACGGAAATACTGTGAAAATTCACTTTCTAAAGGACACAAAAATATTAAATGCAAAATTGTGAAAAATGTAAAAAAAAAAAAAACTACTGATGTCACATGCGCCATTTAAAACATCTTTGTCCTTGTCCGGCTGACCGTAAAATATGTGTATATATATTTTATATTACAGGAGGAAAATACTCAAAAATGTTTAAGATAATCTCGGTGTCAGTGTGATTAATTTGCAGAAATATGATGTATCGTTTAAACCCAAGATAAGATAAACATTTTTTTTTTTTACAAAGCTGATAATATTCCGCAAGTAATAAAGAAAACTTAGTCCATGAAAAGCACGACCACAGCCGGCATGTCTTCATGTAAGACAAAAATCAGGAACGGATACCAGATATGCAACTTAAAATGTCCAAACCTATTCACCTGTCCGTCAAATCATATACGTTGAATGTCGCGAAATGTACCATATTTTTGTTTGCATAAAACCGAGTTCACATAGTAGAATACTATTCGGGTATACGGTGCACGTTTTGCAGGGCACACGGATACATTAAATCGAAAACGGTAATTTCATAATACCGGGTCACGTAAGAGGGCACTATATACCTGCGTTTAGTATAGTATAGTATAGTGGGAATCGTGCGCGTTCGATTTGAGAACAGTGTATATCATTATGTCCGTATGTGGCAGCTGCAATTCGTGTGTACAGGCGTTCGGAATTTCCCCTATCACGATTTATAAACAATTGCGCAGAATAGGGTAAATTAGAAACAATAGGACTCCTTTGTACTCATTTTCTTGCAATTTTATAGCGCGCCTTCATATGTACATGTTATACTATAAACCAAATGATTTTTTTTTCAACAATTCGACTGAAAATGATGATTAAAAAACAATTTCCGAAGTGTCCATTTTATCAGCGCCAATGGACCGAGTAGGGCGCGCGTGCTACCTAACCTATGTAACTGACGTGCCCGTATAGCGAATAGCGAACAGCGTATGGTGAATATCGTATAGCGTATACGCATATGTGATCTCAGCCTAAAGAATATAGCTCACGGTCACAGAGACTCCTTACCTTAAGGAAACTAAGATATATTTGTTGTAACTGTGTTATTTGTTGATTAACATACCGGTCAGAATACAAATTATTATTTATACATTCCAAGCATACATGAATGGAAATATAAGGACAGACTGGTCAGCAAGAAGTAGCGGGTTATGCACAAATGTCTTTAACAGAATTCTGTGCCGGACTACGTCACTTTTTCTCATAACGATTGAACGAAATATCCAACTTATCCGATATTGTTTAAACAAGCAGTTCGCATCTATATGACGTGTATTTCAACTGGACATGAGGATTCCGAAAACAGCCCAAGTCTTGATTGAACCGGTGCACAAATTGACGTGGGGCAGACTATCTTGCCAGTGAAAAATCGCCAATCGCCACTGATTATATCAAGAAATAACGACTCAAATAAGCCATTGTCTTTTACAAATGTAATCTTGTCTGATTCCAAATTAAAAAAACATAAAATGTTAGATCATCACTTTTTCTGTTGCTTCTAAACAATACAAAGGCCTTATAACCAGGAATCGGAAAAAAGTTCCTGGTGGAGGAATTGCGCGACCTCTCAGTGAGGCCCAGAACAATGGATTTTAATTGAGAATAAAAAAGAAATTCTGATAAATGTTTCGCATTGCATCTGGCATTGATATGTAAGGCAGACGATTGGTTGAAAGGTGATACTTTAGAAGAATTTATTTCGGATATAAACCATTCTACCGAAACCTAAATTGTAATGTTTATCAATCACATGATGTCATTAGTGACCTTCATGTCCAGTGCCTTACAGAGTGTACGGAATTCGAAGTAGGGCTCAAATCTTGAATAAAGTAGACTTACCAGCTTATAACAGGTTTAATATCCCAATAGAATACATTGTGTGGCAGTTTATAAGTTTAACATGCATTGAGAGTGGAAGTTACAAGACCTTCTTTTAACATTTCAAGTCTACAATCAGGGTGGAAAATATAAACAAAGCGGGTTAGCGAAAGACACGGGTATCTAAATATGGCTACATTGTATATGATAGACTTTTAAACATACAGAACTCTCCTTCTATGGGTGGACTAGATTCGATGTGTATGTGATGAGCTATTACATTTGTTTGAAGAAAATGTCAAGCCCGCTGGAGTCTCTGTCGGCGACTCAAAATCTCCAGTAAATCACTTCATGTGCGACAGGCTTGCAACGCAAATAGACACTGTCGGTAACAAGTCGCAAGGGATGAAAAATGTTTCGTCGCCGAATTTCGGCGAGTAATCCTCTCGTGTCCGGCAAACATGCGACAGAAAATCGCAACCATATAAGTTTGACATCCTATCGGGAACAGAGATAGTCACATGATTTCAATTTGACAAATAGTGACGCATGTATAATAAGCTAGCTCCGTCGCCTGTGCATCTAATGTTAACAATTAAAGCTAAAATTTCTATGAAATTTTGAATGAAAGTCATTCCCGAGTATTCGAAATGAGGCATCATGGGAAAGAAAGGCTACGTAAACGGAGAGTGAATAGTTTTATTACGCATGCGTATTTTATTTCAACAGGACTGTATATGTAAGAGTGTGTGAAGTTAGTTGGGATTCCGATGTATTAATGAAGCTTGTAGCTCTATCGAATGACAGTTACGTGTGGGTCATGTGATTTATAAGTCAGCTATAAGTGATAATAAAGTCCATTTTATAAGCTTTTTAGGCTACACAGTTCATGTAAACGAATTAAACCATAGTTTCATGATAAGTGTCATCCTGTGTTGAGACAGCCGCTTACTTTCCGATGAAACCTCCATTCTAATAAACGAGGATGATTCGATAAGGAACCATTGATTGAAGACGGAAAATCTCTTGCAATTGGTCGCTGAAGGAGAATCGCCCCTGTGCAGCAGGCTATGTACTGATGATGCTCCTCAGACACGTCATTATAAAGCACGAACAGCGTGCATCTTATTTACTGCTACGTAAATGGGGACGTAATTGCTTTTTGCACATGCGTAGAAATATAAGTACTAGTCGGAGGATGTGTGTGCTGCTTTCTGATTCATTTTCAATTATAAGTTGGTTGCCTGGCTCCGAACATTTATCAGTTATATATAAATGTTTTTTCGTGTTTTATCTCAGTTCAACTGTATATATAAGAGTCTGTGAAGTTACTTTTGATGCCGATGTATTAAGGAAGCTTGTAGCTGTAACGAATGACAGTAACGTGTGGGTTGACAGACTATCGTGTGATTTGTAAGTCAGCTATAAGTTCATTCGCAGCTCGCGATAACTGGTCCATTTTATAAGCTTTTAAGGCTACGCAGTTCGCATAAACGAATTAACCCATCTTTTCAAGATAAGTATCATCCTGTGTTAAGACAGCCGCTAACTCTACAATGAAACCTCTATTCTGATGAAAGAGGAAGGTTTGATATTGAATCATAGCGAAACATTGATTGTAGAAAACTGGGATAAATACAGTCGCTGCGAGGGTTCCACCAGAGCCATGACTTAAGAAATCTAAAGAGTTTCATTAGAGTTCAATCTTCTCTGAGAGTATAGTTTTACGATTACTATAATGTCTGGTATAATAAATGCTGTTTGTTAAACCAAAGTTTCTGGTCTTTTAATAGTTTAAATACATTTGTCTTACTATTTCGAACTGTAGCCTATCGTGCCATAGATCTTTGAGAGAGATATGATAATTCCTAACTGGTATTAAGCAATCAGAGATTAACAAAACACTATCAGCTAAAAGAAACACTACTATTTCTTTTACAAGATTATTCCGTTTGTACATTGAATTTTAATTTTAAAATTGTTTGTGTAACTGAATATATTTCTGAACTTCTTTCCTGATCACGAAAACAAACATTGTTCGTTTTGTATCTATTAAGATCGGAGTTGTGAACCCAATGTTGACTGTCACCGGAAGCTTCATCATTCCTGATCACTGATTGGTTCGACTGAGTGAGCCGGACATAAGTGCGTTCTAAATAGAGAAACGTTGATTTCCATGGAGATAATTGATGAAAATTCGCTGTTTAAATCTTAGTATGGCTACCAATATTGTCCTTCAGTAGGAATCCGGACTCAAGTCTGAGACCGGAAAACCCACCCCATTACAGTTTTAGCGGAGACCCATTGACAAAAGTGAGATACAAGAATAGCTTCTGGTTGAGCTTGATCCGTTATCTGGAACTTCGAAACCAGACTCAAATTATCTTGTCGGAAATAGTCCAATAAAATAATTACATCGTCTAGGTGGGTTTGTTTCCATGGCAAAATGTCAGAAAACATTAAACATTACTTGGGAAACTAATCTTTAATGTATTTTGACAGACCAGGACATACGTTTATGGACTGGAAATATTACCGGAGTGAATTTGATAAAGACATAATCTTAAGTTTATTAAGAAATATATGTCGAATCTGCAGAAATACACACAAAGCGTAAACCTTAACATTATTGGCTCTTTTGGTAACACGTGGTGTTCTGGAGAACGAACTGTGGCCGTTCTTTGTGGCACTGCGAACATGACCGTTTCTACTGGCACTACAAACATAAACGTTTCTCGGGGCACTACAAACATGAACGTTTCTCGGGGCACTACAAACATAAACGTTTCTCGGGGGCACTACAAACATGAACGTTTCTCGGGGCACTACAAACATAAAAGTTTCTAGTGGCAGTACAAATGTGAACTTTTCTAGCGGCACTTTATTTACAATTGTAACGTTTTCTTACCAGTTGATCACCCGTCAAAGAGCAAGAAATCATTAGGAAAAGATAATAAGTTGAAGCCAAGGAGATAACGTTTCATAAACTCACCAGTATATTTACATACGGTTAGATTTCTTTCTTGAAAACATTCCCCCTTTTAGAGCAAACAACTGTTACTTCCGAACGCGATGCGTTTTGATTGGTTAACTCATGGCTGCTCAATAGTTTTCGAGACATACAAAATCAAGCGGCCATATAGAACAGGAAGCCAAATTCTTGTTACAAAATATTTAACACAAAAATTAATGTTTAGTTGTCCAAAGTATTTCTGGGTTACTATCTGACAGTTATGAAGCTTGCTTATCAGTAATCAGACAGGAGGATAACTGATAAGACTATAATAAGTCTTAAACACGGGGTTTATGTTATTTGTTTTACACTCTTCATGCAAAATCTCTTTAATACACGTCACACGATAGATTTCATGAATGTGATATATCATTTATGTTTGGACAAGTGACTCACTTAATGTATGGACAAGTAACAAACATACCCTACAAATGACACGAACCCCCTTATCAAATGGGTTTAAACATAGAATGAGTTGGGGTTTCTGGTTAGGGTACATAAGAACAGGGTAATCTCAATATGTTAATATCTCTTATATCCGTTAATGTTTGGACAAGTAACGTGTAAATTATTCGACATAACATTCCAGACCAATGCAAACTATTCGAGATAATATTTCAGTCATATGTAAACTATTCGAGATAAAATTCAAGCCTCATGTCAATTATTCGAGATAACGTCCCAGTGTCATGTAAATTATCGAAAGGACCTTTCAGTGTCACATTAATTATTTGAGATAACATTCCAGTCTCACGTGAATTATTTGAGACAACATTCCAGTCTGACGTTAATTATTTGAGACACCATTCCAGTCTTGCGTTTATTATTTGAGACAACATTCCATTCTCACGTTAATTCTTTGAGACAACATTCCCGTCTCGCGTTAATTATTTGAGACAACATTCCAGTCTCACGTTAATTATTTGAGACACCATTCCAGTCTCACGTTTATTATTTGAGACAACATTCCAGCCGCACGCTAGTTATTTGAAACAACATTCCCGTCTCACGTTAATCACGTGAGACAACATTCCCGTCTCACGTTAATCATTTGAGACAACATTCCAGTCCCAAGTAAACTATTCGAGATAAGATTCCAGTCTCATTCCAATCACTCGAGATAACATATCAATCTCATTCATTTCACTTGAGATAACATATCAATCTCCTCCAAATGACTCGGGTCAACATTCCAGTCCCAACCAAATGACTCGAAGTTACATGTTAATCTCATCCAACTTACTGGAGATAGCATACCAATCTCGTCCAAATTAATCGAAATAATATTCCTGTTTCATTCAGTTCAAACTCCTCGATATATCCTGAGACCAATATAAGACCATATGGTCCCAGGTATGACAAATCAGGGACAATAATAAGGTTTTACGCGCAATAAAGGTAAATGGTATCGTTGCTTGTTAAATTCATTCTTGGTATGTAAATATAGAAACACGGGTTCTATACATAGCATAACCGATGCGTACTCTCATGGAGTGGAGAGCAATTACAGATGCACACTCAATCCCGGCAAGGAAGAGTTATAATAAAAAAAATAAAAGTAAATAAAAAAGATAATAAATAAATAGGTGAAGGGTTAATTGGACGCGATGTAGTCGGCTTTGGCTAACAAGGGTGAATTACAAGAGAGAAATCCGTCGGCGTCCCTTCTGTACGTCCGGAACTTTGATGTTAACCTTCGCTTCACGGGAAGCCCTTTAACAACAATTACAAGGAACACGGTCATGAACCGTACTCAATGCTATTTCAAAAAATAGTCCGTTGAGCGGGTGGATATTGTTTATCACGGTCGCGAGAAAGTTGTATTAGTGCGTAGGCCTATAGCTAGTTTGGATTTTCAATTTAAGATCGCCAGAGATACAATGTTAATAAAAGATTGGAAATTTTAAAAAATGCACGACGAGCCAGCATATTTTGCCATTCTTCTCTCGTATTAGTGCGTATAGCTAGTTGAGATTGTCAACTTAAGATCGCAAGAGATACATGGTTAATTAAAAAGAGTGAAAATACAAAACCATGATCAGCCAGCATATTGTGCCATTCTCCTCTCGAATCCCATATCACTAAAGCACTGTTAATTATATTTCGTGTAAGAGGAACATGTTAATATCGACATACAATGTGGTTATTCCTGGAGATCTCTTTGTTAAACGGGAGCCCTGAAGGACCGAGGTATATAGGTATGTACTTAGTGACCCGTCTATATTAATCTAAATTTTGCACTTAACGCGGCTTTCCTCAAATATGGGTCATAGTTAATATAATAAATAGTCCATGTGCTTTGTTTCATTTTCAACAAAAGAGGTATTAATATTGAAAAAAGACTGTACGGTTGTGTGGGACAAAAGCTTCAGGTATCCGCCTACACTTTTGGTTCTGTAACGAGTTTTATGCCAGGCTGTATTATTAACTCCCCTTTGTCTTCAGACGCTCACTGCTCAGATGTCTGAACAATTCTCGCTTTATTGGGAGAGCAGCTGATCAAAGGCAGCAAAAGATAAAATCTGCTTTTTGATGTGGGTGTATAAATAAACTCAGTCAAAAAAGAAACTTCACACTCGTTTGGATGTCGATAAGTTGAAAATATAAGAAAGTTGGTTTCAAATAATGATTAAATTCCATTTTGTACCTATAAAGGACGATGTACCATAAAAATCATGTTCATAATGTAATCAGTTCAACCGAAAATGCTACGGAAATGTAGGAGAGTAAAAATGGTAAGTTACAACTTTATGAAAGCATGCCAATAGCGCGTATGCCCTCCATGAGAGTCTACAACTGCAAGGCAACGTCTCCTCATGGATTGAACGATGCGTCTGAACACAGCTTGGGGATGTGTCGCCATAATTGAACCAACATGGCACCAAGTTCCTGCAAATTCTGTGGAGGGTTCCTTACTTGGCGAAGTCTTCTGCCAACACATCCCATACATGTTCTATGGGATTAAGGTCAGGAGACATTGAGGGCCACTCCATGACATTGATGCCAGTATTCCTAAGACAATTCCGCGTTAAATTGGCCGTATGAGGTCTGGCATTATCCTGTTGGAATGTCAGACCTGGGCCATGAGCTGCCATGATTGGCAAAAGCTCTGGAATGAGCACTTGATCTACATGTATGTAGCCTGCATCAGTTAGGTTTCCTTGAATGCCCATCAGTCGGGAACGGGCAGGACTATTGAGGCACCCGAAACCATAACACTACCGCCCCAAAATGGTCCACTTCCTGCACACAACACTGGGCGTTCCGTTCACCGTGTCTCCTCCAAACTCTAACTCTCCCATCAGCGAAGTGCAAAGTGAATCTGGATTCTTCACTAAAAATGACCCTATTCCAATAACGCGGGGTCTATCTCAGATGTCGTTGGGCCCAGAAAGGCCGTTGACGTCGGTGTTACTGGGTTAAAATTGGTCATGCCAACGGCACGTTCATGTTGAATGTTTGACAGTCGTGGCATTGCAAATCAACGGATAATTTACTGTAAGATTTTGTTTTCCGAGATGTCACTCTACTGTGCTAACGTTGTCTCAATATTTAAAAAGTTATGAGTGTGAAGTTTCTTTTTTGACTAAGTATATTACATTAAAAAGCGGTTCTTGTTTTCTGAAACCTCTCTGTTCTTCGTTAAAACATTCCGTTCTTATTGTTACAGTTTCTGGTACCTTTTCAGCAGAAAAATTTCCCATATTTTTAAGATCGTAACACAACAGCGATGTCAACGTTCGTTTAACACTATAGCGATGTCAATGATCGTAACATTTTAACGCTGCCAATGGTCCCAACACTTTAGCGCTGTCAATGATCGTAAAAACTATAGCGATTTCAATGATCGTAACACTACAGTGATGTCAATGATCGTAACACTATAGCGATGTCAATGATCGTAACACTATAGCGATGTCAATGATTGTAAAACTATAGCGATGTGAATTATCGTAACATTATAGCGATGTCAATGATCGTAACACAATAGCGACGTCAATGGTCGTAACACTACAGCGCTGTCAATGATCCTAACACTATAGGTATGTCAATGATTGTAACACTATGACGATGTCAAAGATCGTAACACTATAGCGATGTCAATGATCGTAAGACTACAGAGATGTCAATGATCGTAAAACTACAGCGATGTCAATGATCGTAACATTATAACGCTGTCAATGGTCCCAACACTATAGCGCTGTCAATGAACGTAAAACTATAGCGATTTCAATGATCGTAACACTATAACGATGTCAATGATGGTAACATTGTAGTGATGTCGATGATCGTAAAACTATAGAACTGTCAATGATCGTAACACTATAGCAATGCCAATGATCGTAACACTAAAGCGATGTCAATGATTGTAAAACTATAGCGATGTGAATTATCGTAGCATTATAGCGATGTCAATGATTGTAACACTACAGCGCTGTCAATGATCCTAACACTATAGCGATGTCAATGATCGTAAAACTACAGCGCTGTCATTGATCGTGACACTATAGCGATGCCAATGATCGTAAAACTATAGCGATGTGAATTATCGTAACAGTATAGCGATGTCAATGATCGTAGCACAATAGCGACGTCAATGATCGTAAAACTACAGCGATGCCAATGATCGTAACACTACAGCGATGTCATTGATCATGACACTATAGCGATGTCAATGATCATAAAACTATAGCGATGTCAATGATCGTAAAACTACAGCGATGTCATTGATCGTGACACTATAGCGATGTCAATGATCATAAAACTATAGCGATGTCATTGATCGTGACACTATAGCGATGTCAATGATCATAACATTATAACGATGCCAATGATCATAACACTATAGCGATGTCAATGATGGTAACATTACGGTGATGTCAAATGTCTAAGTTGAATTAAGATCCACGTATCGCCAATGCAGTTTAGACTGTTTTTGATGTTGACTCACATTACCCATTTTCAAATTTTTAAACACCTGGATATTTTCGTAACTCTGGCTACAATAGAGCTATGCCTCGATACTTCCTGGCTATAGATTTGGATAGCACGGCTTTATCCCGCAGTGGCCGTGGCGCTGAACAGCTAGGGGAATTGGTTGTTACAAAATGATTCCGAGTCTTTATGATAGAACAACGATCCCAGAAAAATTGTATTTAAAAGTGATATTACGCTGACGTCGGCAGTGATTTTGCAATTTCGTAATTTACAGAGAACTAACCATTTCCTGTATAATTCCTAAAATAAATGCTAATCATAAATCCATTCAGAGGTATTTATTGGGAAATTCTCACTGACACTGTTACAGTTGTGCAACGAACAAACAGGAATAAACGAAAATCGACAATTAATCAATGCACCAGCTAAGTAGATAACGCCCCCCAACCACCCACCCGCCCATCTAAATACATACGGGCTAGAATATAAAAAAAATATTCAATGGTGGGCGTATTGGACCCAGATTTTCAGTGGAATACAATGACGTCCATTACTGAAAGATCTGTTTTCTTGATCGGGGGTTTAAACGCTGTAGGCCTACTTATGGTTATTTCACTCACAGGACAGCGTGCCAAATATTCAATGGTGGGCGTATTGGACCCAGATTTTCAGTGGAATACAATGACGTTCATTATTGAAAGATCTGTTTTCTTGATCGGGGGTTTAAACGCTGTAGGCCTACTTAAGGTTATTTCACTCACAGGACAGCGTGCCAGCCTAATGGGTGGAGGAAACCCCCTCTGATACTACTGACAACAGCAACATCAAATACAGGACCCCCACAGGACAATACAAAGACATCCAAAACATATCGGCTCCCTGTTCCTCTTTTGCTCAGAAAGCATTAGGGCAACTGGTGGAAATTACATTCATAGTTCGAAGTATAATTTATTTTGATTGATTGATTGATTGATTCTTTATTCAGTGAAATTACTTGGGTATGATAATAAGCAGAAAAGTAAAGAAAGTTTTTACAAAATTATTATTAAATAATGATGAAAACTATCTTTTAACTACAGAAAAGACGTGCAGGTTTGTGAAGAAAATGATACAGTAGATAACATAAAACAAATGATCTTCATATTTGCATAGGAAGTCAGCTTAAGTTGTTGCTGAAATAATAGGCGCTCGAATAAAAGATAATATAAATATAAGGCCAACACGAGACAGAAACATATATTTGTACAATGGGATAAGAGTTTTGCAACTTAATACTGTTTGTTTGATTTGGGGTTAACGTGGTACTCAAGGGTATTTCACTTACATGGCAACAAATTGTCCACTCCCCACTATTATTTGCCTAGTTGCGGTGGAGAACCGGGAGAAAACTTCGTTGAAACCATCCCCACGGTTGCTGGAGCCGCATCGTGTGACTCGCTCATATAGCCGAAGGTCGACAGAAGGACTCGATCCCGTGAACGGTACATCGAAGTAGCACACACTGACCCCTGAGCCACGGCCGCCGGCTTTGTATAAAACTTTAAATCAGTAGTATACTACGGGGTTAGCATTAAATAGTAAACATAAACTAATCTCTTAACTTAACTTAAAATAACGATAGCGATAGAATAGATTTTAACATTGTGAGTAATAAGTTCCAAATTCTACGTCCTTTTACCTTTACGGAATAGTAAGACATTTTTTAAATATCGTACGGTTGAAGTAAACTATACCCAGTTTGGCGAGTATTAGAAATTCCGTTGGAAGAAAAGAATTATTATAAAAATAGCTATGTATGAAACTTAACATTAGCAGCTCATTTAGAAAAGTGAAAAGCAAGATGCTATTTGATTTAAATATTGGAGAGGTATGCGTGTATTTTCTACCAAGAAGTAATATACGAGCTATACGTTTTTGTAATAAAACAATTGGTTTGAGGTGAGTTGGAACATGTTTCCCCATATTAAATTACCGTAAGTTATGTAATAAAAAAAACAATGAATAGTATAAAGAAATGCGGGAGGATTTATATAAACATAGTTTTATACTGTTTATCATCCCTACATTTCTGGAAAGTTTTGAACGAAGATTACTTATATGGGTATCCCAGTTGAGCTTCGAATTCAAGTGAATTCAGAGAAATTTGAATGTTTTTACCTGCTCAATATTATTTCCTTGGAGCGATAAAGAGTTGATTTTAATACAATTTTTTGCCGGATAAAATATAATGTACTTTGTTTTCTCCAGATTTAAAGTTAGTTTGTTCACAGAAAACCCAACCATGTTATTTCTGTAATTCTTGATTCATAGTTAAATTAAATTAAGTGGGTCGGAATTAGACATATAAATACAGGTGTCATCTGCGAATAATGTAAAATTAAAGACTGAGGAAACCGACGATAAATCATTAATATACAATAAAAATAGCAGTGGCCCAAGAACAGCGCCCTGAGGCACACCACTTTGCGCCGGAAGTGGCGTAGATAAAATACTTTTAAAGTAAACATCTTGAGGTCTGTTGAATAGGTAGGTTGAATAGTTTAAATTTTCAAGTAATATGCGGTGGTCAACGGTGTCCAATGCCTCGGAGAGATATAAGAAAACTGACAAGCTATATAATTTGGAATCCTTGGAAGCAATTAAATTTTGGTAAAGATAAAGAAAAGCCAGCGTCGTAGAGTGGCCGGATCGGAAACAATACTGATTAGATTCGAGATTTGCTTGACCTTCTAAGAAAGTAAACAATCTTTTTGAGACGATTCTTTCGAGAACTTTACTTATATAGCTGGTAGTACTGAAATTGGCCGATAATTAGAAAGTTCGTTTTTATCGCCAGTTTTAAATATATATATAATTTTAGCTGTCTTTAAGCTATTTGGAACAACTCCAAGTCGAATAGATATATTGAAAACGTCTGAAAGTGGTACCGAAATAAAAGGTATAACAAGTTTTAATAGTGAGGTCAGACACCGTCGATCCCGGCAGAACCATTTTTTAATGATAAACATACATCTGCAATTTCAGCTGGTGAACACTCCAACAGTTTAAATTCAGTTGGATATGTTTCAGTCATGAGCTTCTGAAAAGTGTTATTGCTTGGAGGCAAGTTATCTGCTAAAGTAATGGGGATAGAGGAGAAATATTTATAAAATTTGGTTAGCTACATCTTAACTGGATCAGGTGTTTCTATGCCATCAATCAATACGGAGCTTGGCAGAGTAGATATTGTCGTCCTCCCAGTCAACTCGTTAATTATCTTCCCGGTTCCCTTTGTGTTATTGTTATATCTCGTAAATTTTTGGTCGAAATAGCTACACCTGGCATGTTTTAAAATGTGATTTAGTTTGTTTCTGGAAACCGACGATAAATCATTATATACAATAAAAATAGCAGTGGCCCAAGTACACAGCCCTGAGGCACATCACTTTGCACCAGAAGTGGCGTAGATAAAATATTTTTAAAGTAAACATCTTGGGGTATGTTGAATAGGTATAGGCTAACTCGTCATAATAGTTTAAATTGTCAAGTAATATGCGATGATCGACGGTGTCCAATGCCTTGGAGAGATCTAAGAAAACTGACAGGCTATATAATTTGGAATCCTTGGAAGCAATTAAATTTTGGTAAAGATTAAGAACAGCCAGCGTCGTAGAGGGGCCGGATCGGAAGCCATACTGATTAGATTCGAGATTTGCTTGATCTTCTAAGAAAGTAAACAATCTTTTTGAGACGATTCTTTCGAGAACTTTACTTATAGCTGGAAGTACTGCAATTGGCCCATAATTTTTATCGCCAGTTTTAAATATAGCTGCAAATATTTTAGCTGGAACTACTCCACATCGAAAAGATGTATTGAAAATTTCTGAAAGCGGTACCGAAATAAAGGGTATAACAAGTTTAAGTAGTGAGCTCAAGACACCGTCGATCCCGGCAGAACCAGTTTTTTTAATGATAAACACACGTCTGTGTAACTTCAGCTGGTGAACACTCAACAGTTTAAATTCAGATGGATATGTTTCAGTCATGAACTTCTAAAAAGTGTTATTGCTTGGAGGCAAGTTATCTGCTTAAGTAACGAGAATAGAAGAGAAATATTTGTTGTATTTGGTTAGCTATATCTTAACTGGATCAGATGTTTCTATGCCATCAATCAATACGGAGCTTGGCAGTGTTGATATTTTCGTTCTCCCAGTCAACTCGTTAATTGTCTTCCAGGTTCCGTTTGTGTTATTGTTATATCTCGTAAATTTTTGGTCGAAATAGCTACACCTGGCATGTTTTCAAATGTGATTTAGTTTGTTTCTGTATCGTTGATAGAGTTGTGTCGTATGGATATTTTTATTAATTAAGTGTTCTCTGTAAAGCTTGTTATTTGGATGGATTGAGTTCAAGAGGGTAGGGGTAACCTATGTTTTTGTTAATGGAGACTTTATTCTTAATTGTTGATTGAATAATTGGGAAGCATTCATCGTAAATCGAAATAAATAATTCATTAAAAGTATTTAGAGATGAATGTACACAATTATTATTGTGTACCTCTTCCCAGTGAATGTCTTTTATTTTGTTTACTACAAGTTCTTTAAGACGTTTATGAGTCTGTGTTATTTTATTCCTTATGGATTGATCTAAATCAGTAATGTGGAAGACCAGGAAATGATCAGAAATGTCTGAGATAATTACTCCAGAGGTTAAATCATTCTGGTGAAAATGTGTATATATGTGGTCAATTAAACTGGCCGAAGTTGAATTTAATCGGGTTGGTTTAGTGATTTTGGGAAATAAATAATGTGATTACATGAGCTCATAAAAAAGTTTACTAGGACCATTACTATTTTCAAGTAATTATCGATTAGGGCCATTTTTTTAAAGATTGTAAAATTTTGCGATCCCAAGCATTGTCTTTACCTGTATTCATGTAATAGGTGTATCGGTTCTCAAGTCAAGGTGTACACTAGACATTCATGTATAACCTAACACAAAATTACAACGACGGTTCTATCCTTTGGCGAAATGCTAGCTCCTTCCTAGACTTGACAAGAGGAAGCTGCATTCCAAATTGTAAATTTATATATGAATTGTTTACAAATTATCGCATTCAGATCACATGTACATGCGAATGTTGTAAAATTACACAATGGCGGCCATACCGATATTGAGAATTAGGTGGGATGCAATCTCATCCGTTGTCCTAAGACAGCAAGCTAGATTTCAAGTTTAAAGTTAATCCGTGAATTTGCTCTCAAGTTATTATGTTCCAAACAGTTAAGACGGACACAAGGACGGACAATTTCATTTGTTAGAGAATGAGTGTTACAACCTGTCTGATACAGAGGTAAATTTGGCCTTATTCAAAAGGTCTTTGATATTTTTGTTTCCCTTGTATGCTATGATGGGTCTTTGTGAGAGAGGAATCAAGTTTTTAAATACAAGATTTTGATATTCTGTATAAGGAGACTAGCTAACGGTGGGCTAGGCTGGTCATATTGCATTGTAAATGGAATTATTTTAGTTTTGTAAAACCTTTAAATGGTTACCATTCGAAACCCAGTAGATACAACGTTTAAGGGTTTTAATCGAATACGCATCTTTTTCTAAACGTTTCTGTTTGGTTTCCGCTTTGAATTGATATATGTAGGGGTTTAATCGGCAGGATTTCCTTGTTTGTACGATTGAGGTTTAATGTTGTACTCTTTGTGTCGCTTGAGAAACGACCTGGCCCACTACACTCGTCTCCTGGCATGTTGTATTTGAACTTCGCGATGGCCATGCCACGTCTATCCAAATATCCGTTGACAATAAAACGCAGATCTGAACACTCCATTGGGTAGCCCCACTCACCACATGCTAATAATCGCTTGACCAGTATTTTCTCAGTTTGTCTCCCAATTGCCACAGGCATACCTGGACTTCCCCCATCTTTATATTTTGCGTGCCTTTGGATAGCTGCCCTTGGTATGCCAAACTGCTCTTCTGCTTTCCTGTAGGAAAGACCTCTTTCCACAGCAACTACAGCTTCTAAGCTAGCCTTTTTGTAATGTTTACGTCGAATTTTTGTCCCTAACTTCGGCTTATAGGTACGTGGCATGGTGTCCCTTATAACCCCAATTTTGGCTCACGGTACGCCTGAATATAGCATTGAAAAGATATTTTTACACGGAATAATACCAATGCAGTGATTATCAGTACATAACTACCTGGCATCCTTGTGTACTTGGTGAAATGCTTATTCATGCTGTAGATATTATGGTCTGCTCTATAAAGACAAAGTCTTGGACAGTATAAATTTTTCATCAAAGGCATACAAAATTTCAGATTGACGTCTTCTTACCTGAAACTATTAATACATAAGCAGCTTGCCTTCAAAATTTCGGGAACATACATGTATTCAATAAATACAAGGTATCTTAGCCAGCCGTTTCAAAGCAAAACAGGAAAACGCGCGCAAAGATTTTTCCGCGAAATCGTCCCTTTTTACCCGGCAATCCCGGCCTTACGGTATTTCACTTACACGTGAAGACGGATTATCCACTTCACATTGTTCCTTGCCTAATCATGATGGAAAACCGAGAGAAAACCAAGTAAAAACCACCCCCGCGATTGCCGTGGTCACATCGTGTGACACACTCATATACTTGATGGTCGACAGACGGTCTCAATCCCGTGGACGGTAAATTGGAGCAGGATTTATAGCCGCCCACGCTGACCACTAAGCCACGGGAAGGCATGATTTTAAAATTTTAAAGAAGAATATGTTTAGCTATTGGGGATATGTATTGTGAATATTTAAACAAAATTACCTAATGGCAGCACATGTTGTTTTGTGGAATTTGGTTTTGCGAAATACTATCCCAACTGTCATGTTCAAAGGAGGAATCGGCATTCCAATATGGATAATAATCATATGTGTTACTGCGCGCCCGTAGCCTCCCCATTTACTTATATAGCTGAAATTATACTTTTGTCAAAAACAAGGAATGAGGAAGGTAATAAGAAGGTAAAAGAAATAACAGTTTTTCTTAGCATATACTATCGCTGAAAGTTAACAACATTCATTCAGTATATAGTTCCTGTGTTACAAAAAGCCAACCAGAGTTGCCTCCCCTGAATCGACAAAAATGTGAAAAGGTCAATTTTATTAATTACACAGCATAAAAAAATGCTTTTCTATTTGAAGGAACTCATAATGACACAATAAAGAAACCCTGCATTTTGACGTTCTTAACAATTTGGCTTAATGTCCCCATAAAGAAGTAAGGCAACGTGCAAAGGAAATAACAAATATATATCTGGGACTTGAGAAACACTATAGCAGCATAGATGTCTTAAATCTTTACACAGAAGCATTATGAGTATGTAAGGGGGGCAGATAACGGACACGAAGGTGCACCATTGCCGTTATTATTCATTCTAGGTAAAATATTACGTGACTTTGAAGATAACCTGTTGTTTGACTGCTGGTACATTACAAGTAACGCGAGACTGTACCTGAAAAGCCAATCGTGCACCTAACACTTAACGGGGCAGTAGATGCGCCCCTCTTCTGTTAAAATAAGTCCGCAGTTACAACTATAGGGTTGTTAGCACCACTGTTTACTAGTCCTTCTTATAAAACACAGACACGTTGTTATGGATTACTTCTAGGTTTATTGAACGCGACGTTTCGGTCTAGATCCTAAGACATATAAAGAAATATAAAGTGATAATCAGACAAGTAAAATATTTATATAATTCTTAAACGATATGATAAAATATGGCCAAAAGGTTTGTTGTGTGTAAAAGATATTAAGATCTTGCATCCTGTGAAAACATGTAGAGACACATGCATGTGTTTTTGTATTTGTTTTAATAGAGCTACATTGGTTTCAAAATCCTAACATCTCGTGTATACTGCAAAGCTTTTGGTTAAATTTTGTATATGTCTCTACTTGTGAAAAACACAGCCATATATGAACTATGTGAACAATTTCTTTTCACAAAAAAATCGACTTAATATACCTAACAAACTTGACCACCTTCCACAAGCCTCACTTTGACCACTGTCATTTAAAAACATTAAATCATCGATCCGTGCCCGTTGTTGGAATGAGTTGTTGCTGGTACAAAAAGAACTGAGCATGAGCAGAAACAATCCTGTTCTCAACCAAGGTATATTTTGGCCCCAATGGTACAATAGATTTTCCATCAATTTTCGTCAGTTCGCTATTCCATGCAGTTTCGGGTTGGTTGCCATCTATAACACTGTATGCTGTTTTTTTGTTGTTTTTTTTTTTTTCAATCCTGTCTAAGTTGAAACGTTTGCGCGTATTTTTGTTTTCAACAGCCCCCAAACGAGGAAATATATCTGAAGTCTTTTCTGAAGGTTTCTGAGCAACCAGCTCACACACAAGTGACATAGCTGGTATCCCGTAGATGACTTCTGTTTGTTCGCAACAACCAATAATATATTATTCGATTCGGCGATTCGGTACCTAACTCTGAGGTTCGTAGGTTCGATTCCCTGACGGGTTTCAAACGGCAAAAATCGTCGGCACTAAAATCTTTTTCAAACTTTGAAAGGATGATCCAAAAATAACGAAAATAATGTCAATAATGTATAAGTTGGCCTACGTGATAAGTTTATTTTATTGTAAGAAGGTAAAGATAGGAATATATTGGTAAGCAAAACCAGGAACACAAAAATTATTGAAGTAAAAACAACAAAACCTATGAAAATTTTGATTTAATCTTAATTGATGTTGTAAATTTACAAGGCTCAACACTTGTACTAGGGGTCTGACAGTACAATCAAGAAACGAAATATAAATGGTAGGTACGACCTCTGGAGTGCTTCGACAGATTTGGTGACTGTTTATATACATTTCGTTGTTCTTGAAAGTAACTTTATTTTAAAGGAATATAAATGGTTAAAATCACAATTTTGTCCCACGCTTTCTGAGATTCTTTTTTTAAAGTTACATAATAGACCGACTAAATATAAGATATATGAGCGATGGTATAACAAAGCTATAGGTCAAATCTCTTGTCTATAGAAACTGGACACTATTTCCTACTGGTTCATGTAATGTGTGATTATAAGATCCAACAAAGGAGGAAATGGTATGTCTACCTGGATCTTCTCTCAAATACAAATAATGTAGCGTTAATAGCCCTTGTGTGTTTCACAAATTGAATATTAACTGTTGTTTTTCAGTATTTTCGTTATTTTGGGATAAAACTGTCCTAACACCAAGAACGTTTTACTCAAGAGAACTAAAATACGATTTATATTCACTTTCTAAAAGACACAAAAATCAACAGTAATTTCGTCTTTTGGGAGAATTCTCACTTGATTTAAACAGATTCTAGTTCAGAACATTGTGAAGGTTTAAAAACGTGCACGAGGATCGAACCCACGACCCCTTGGGCCCTGACACCGTATCTCCAGCATGCGGTAAATGCCGGTCATCTAGACCATGCAATCCGTCGGTAGAAGGCTGGTAAATCAGTTTCTAACTCTAAGGGTCGTTGGTTTGATTTCCGGACGGATTTAAACCAACAAAATTTTTCTGAATAATTATGTGTTCAAACTAAGAATATTGTACTATAGTGCTATTAAAAACGCGATTCTGCGTCCGCGAATGAAAATCTAAGTGCGACAAAGCTTGCGACGCGTCTTGACAACGTCGGCAACTCATCGCAAATAACCAACCTTTATTTAAATTTTGTGTTTCGTCGACGAATAAGCAGCGTCATCCAATAACTTACCAAAATAGTGATCTGATTAAAGTTTTACAAAATGTAGACGTACGCAACAAGCTCCTCCTTGTCGTCTGCGCATTTCAAAAAGTTAAAATCAGGGACATATTTTCTATAGAATGGAAGCCGTTTTGAAAAAATATGCCACGTGGAACAATTGTCAAGTGATTTTGGAGGAATCGCCAACTGAGAATCCCCCTGTATAAGGCAAAGCCAACAATGACGGAAGTCTATTTCAATTAATTGCCGACTTAGTCTCGCTCATGTGCTGCAGGCTTAAAATTTTTTTAAAAGGATATCTACTTCTTTAAGCTGTCGAAAACATTAATATACGTGCAGTGAAATTTTGTGAAGAAAATTAATATTGCCATATGTAACTTTATTTGGTCATTCAAATCTATAGATGTATATAATACAACTCGAGATTAGGATCTATTTAGAAACTTGTCTTTGAGAGTTTATCTAGTACATAAGAGGATTCATCGATTTTAATTCATCTATACATCCCTGTGCAAATGAGATTGCTTTTTAGAAACATATTTGAATGAAAGATACCAAATCAGTTTGCATAAAAGATATTATATTAATATTTGCAATTTAATTAAAATGAATATCAAAGAAAGCAATAAATGTATTAAGATTTATTCCATACATCAATTCCTATTGCAATCCTTAAAAAATATCTTCTACGTTAAACTAGATCTATATGGAGAAAGCACAATCTACACTGCTAAAGATAGATCTAAAATTATCATAACGAAAATGCGAGGAACTTAAAATAGACTGTAGCCTACATGTAACAGCGTAATTCATGTGGTTTAATATAGACGAAAAGGCCTATGACTGATGAGGTGTGCTTTAGTTCTGTGTGAATAACGTATTTTAACAGTGCATGCATGGCGACGAGAGAAGCATCTCTAGTTCGTTTGATCCCATCTTCTCTAGGCAAATCAGATGTCTCCACGAAGTTCTGTGATCAGCTTTGTCGTCACACTAACCCCCATTTTGTAACCATCAAGTACCATCTAGCTGTTTAACGCAGACTGGGAACTTTGAGATAAACCCGTACCATTACTGTCTTACCAGGAAGTGACAAGGCGCCCTACTTTTACAAAGGGCCACAGGTATATACAAATTTGAAAATATGTTATGTAGGTCAACATAAAATTGAACCATTTTATTGTTTTTAAAATGATTAAATCTGTCAGTAGCTTTATAGTTTGTTTGTTTGTTTGATTTGGGTGACTGGTATCTTTAAAAAGGGAATTGGATTGATCTTAAGCTGAGTGACATCAAAGCATAGTCCCGTTGTATTTATACAGCTGTAATTTGTCTTGCTACGACCGCACAATTTACGCCGTTTTAGCAAATATCCCTACATTTAGACATTCAAAATGGTACTAGGTTTATGACAAAGCGAGCTGTACGTAAGGCATGGAGGCAAGCCAGTTTTCGGTTTTAATCAAATGACTAACCCCGTTTCAGCAGTCAGACATAGATCGAAACAGTATGTCGCCTCTCCAGGAATATCATGGTAAACAGTAGGGAAGATATTTGGTTTCTTTTCGAGCACCGCCTCTAATTAAATTATGCGTGTTCTTTGCTGTCTGTTTAAGCGGTCGTGTTATATACGGTATGTGTTTACTTTGTTATATGGGAGTTTCATGTATTTTAATGTTCGGACCTATAGCAGAGAGGTATAAGGCATCGTGATTCCAAGCTGCTGTACGTTTCCAATTACTAGAACTAGGAGGGATAACTCCTCCTTGGTTGACAAGAAATATAGCCCAAGTGTGATCAGTTTTGGAACAGAGTTTAACATCGGGACACACATTGTCTCGAGAAGCTGGCTTGATCATGGAGATAAAGCTTTAGAGGAGATCAAGGTGAGTTGAGCCACCGGGAGAGTTGTTCCATAACCTCATGTTACCATAATAAGCGATGATGTCCCTTCAGAAGCGATCTCTATGTGTTACAGTGTAGGGTCAAACATTACTTTCAGTTTACCACAAACAAGCAGATGTGAGCATGTCTCATGTCAGAGGCGTAAGAGAAAAAAATATACAATAAAAAGTGGATACAAGAGGTATACTTCTTTATCTCACAAATACGAAAGAAGTTGGGTTTCAAGATAAAATATACAATATGTAGCCTACAGCAAGTCCTTTAATCATGATATGTTTGATTCCATTCATGATGTTGCTTCAATGAAATTCGGACAGATTTTTAAAATGGCCTAAAGTAAGGCAAGGTCAGCCACAGCTCCCGGGGAGAGATGATCCGTGGTTCAACTCTGCTCTGAAATGGATCAACTCTTCATCACAACATTTATATCCTTTTTTCTGTTAATCATAGGAGACAATGCCGCAAGAGTATGCCTACACACGCAAGACACGGCGTCGGAGTTCTACAGATCTTCTTAAGCACGGGGCAATTTAAAGGAGTAGGGGCGAGGGGGTCTACGAAAGCATAAAATGGACATATGCGAATTTTAAAAGGGAAAAAACAGAAAGATCAGCCGTTTTATAACCATAGTTAACTAATTTCCTTGTGTTTTACTATTGATAAGGACTCTTTGATATGTGGGAACTTCAAAGCTGGGTTTAAATACACTCTATCTACTTGAACAGGAACATGATATTTCTATCTCTGAGAGACACTTTCTCTGAGATAAGGGAGTTGTCCAGCCATGACCCAATGGCAGGTTCGCCTGGCGGTTTCTTTGGTTAATTGTACCTTGAGCATTCAAGTTAATAACTTGAGCGTTCAAAATAATAACTTCATTGTTCAAGATACTAATTTAAGTGTTCGAGATTGTTCAAGATTGTTCAAGAGTGTTCTAGAGCGTTTAAGATAATAACTAGAGCGTTGAGGACAATAAATTGAGCCTTCAAAATAAAAACCGAAAGAAAAAAATATATAAATAGCATGTCCTTTTTATGCCATACACATTAAAGACTTAGAGTCAAGTTATCATGGACCTACTAAAGAAAAATGTCATAGTTTAGCGTATGAATAGGCTATGTATGACTGGATTTTTCAAAGACAATAAATTATGTTTGTTAGTATTTGAATTATCTGTTACATTTTCAGTTGTTTTCAATCTTTCCTATTATGTTCCCCTTCTATACTCCGTCAACTCACTAAAGCATTTTACTAAAGAAAAATTCGTAGTTTAGCGTATGAATAGGCTATGTATGATTGGATTTTTCAAAGAGAATAAATTATGTTTGTTAGTATTCGAATTATCTGTAGATTTTCAGTTGTTTTCAATTTTTCCACTTTAAAATGGTTAGGCTGGTTCTTCTGCCACAACCCCTCCCCATATATTTTGGGAACCAAAAAAATATACATTGATTTGACGCAACACACCAGGAATCCCGAAATATACCGCATTCATGCAGCATTGCATTAACTTTCCCAAAAATACTTTCTAGACTATCATCAACTCTCCCAAGTGTCATGCACAACTCTCCTATGTCTGCGGGAGAGTCGAGCCAGTTTACCACATGTTTTCGTTGAAAAAATAAACGTATATGCAATGACAATGAATGGCATTTACCTGGTCTACAATACAACTTGGTAACTGCACTTCGGAATACATCAATAATCATCTCCTTCGACTTGATATTTTGACAAATATTTAACAAAAATTAAAAATTTGCTTAATTCTCATTATCATATGACGGCGTCTCAGTCCATTATTTGGAGGACAATACGTCCGACACCACTAGCAACACATTCGAAAAAAACAAAACAAAAAACACGCGACCATCACAAGCAGTGATACAGTAAGACCACGTACAAATCGACTTTCGACTTCAAGCTACTGAGTTTAAAGGTCCTAGTTTGTGTAATAACCCTACATCGGGATTTAAGGTAGGTCTCAAATCTTCAATTAAGTAGACTTAGGCCTAATTCCTTAGTCCTAACCCGAAATCCAGCCTAGCTCAACTCGTGTCAGAGGTTGAAAAATAATCCGCCGATATTGTCGGCTCCTGAAAAATTATATCTGATTTTCCTCTAATATTTTTTTGGATACCACAGACAGAATGATCCAATACCCTACTTTCTTTTCGGACGTTCAAATAAAGTAATACTTAAATTTATCACCGAGTAGGCATGTTAAATTTTAAGTAATAAAACTGAAAACCACAAGAAAAGAAATATTGTTAGGTAGGAAAAAAATTAGTCATTGTATCTGAAAAAACAATCGAAGAAAAATCATATATGTTTTGAGAGGCCGGCTATAATGGTGGATCAGTTTTGAACCTCTGACATGGGGTGAGATAGTCGGTACGTAGGGCTATAATATGGAGAAATTAGCCGTATACTTTGAACTACAGGATTAATCCTCTATATGTAACCGCTTGCAGTATCTCTCGAAGCCATCGACATACATTTACGGGGAGCACTAGATATTCTACCCCAGGTTAATGTGCCCTTACAATTTCGTTTTTACCATGTGTTGATTTGTAACTAGGACGACCTCTTTGCAGTTCACAATACTTAGGAGATACAGGTTGTTTGCTTGTCTTGAAGATATGTTGACAACAGCAAAAAATCCTGAATCAAACAATCTTTGACAGTTCTTGTAACTTGTAACATATTTAGAGAAGTAATCTGCTCTGATTGGAATAAGTGTACGTCCATATCCATTACCATGTAATAACTTTTTCCATTGTATTTTTTATTAAAATAACCAGAAAACGTCAGTACCTTTCAATTGTCAATATTATTGAATAAACACCATGGTCGCTCTGTAGAGAGCATACAAGTAACTTAGACGGCTATCGTCCTGCTATCACTACACCCGAGTTCGAATACAGGTGGGGTTAGGCACAACTGTCTTATAAATAAACTTACATTTTATTCCCCATCAATTAAAAAGGCATTTATATCCCGGTACATGTTATTTCAACACAAGACCAGGTATTTTAACAGTAAAATGTGACAACGGATACCATATAATTGTAGTCCCTGTCGCCCTTTGTGATGCAGTTTGTTCGTTTACCTTTTGGAAAGGTTTGGTAGAGCTGCTTGTTGTCCTGGAACCGTCGGAGATAAGGCCGGCAACATGACACCTTTGCAAAATGTGTGTATACGCTGTCCTGTCTTTGCACTGTGATGTATTTGTTCTTTGCTAGTGAAGTCGACGATACGTCCCTTCACCCGTTACGGCATTAGGCTGGCAAGCCGTCTTTTAAGTGAAACTACAGAAAGTAGAGCCTATGGCATTAAACTACAATCAAACAAACAAACATTAATTTGACCGATAACACCTCTCGTACGAATCGTATCGACTAGTCAAGTAAAAGCTGCGTTCAACAAAATAAACTACAGTACCACAAACCAAGTTATCGTTCAGAATACCATTAATGAAGTATATTTAGGCCCTATAATTTGAACATGTGCCTCGCTGCAACAGCCGACCTTGCTATTTATTGTTTATACCTTGCCTGGCTGAATTGGGACATTCTTCTCAAACGTGACGGTCTGGATAAAGAGAGGGAAGATGCACTCTTCATGCATGACAGTTTTCTCCTATATGTTAATTAATGCAGCTGTAATGTGTCTACCTATCTCAGTCCAAAGTAGACTGCAAGCTCATGCGGAGACGCTCGGGCGACCTCGTTCTCCTTCCAACAAGTGTTATCCCGAAGGAGTAAAATGGAACAGCCACTTGAAAGTTGATACGTTTTGTTTAGAGGGTATTGCCATGTACACTCAAGAATCGCTGGTAAGCCACTGTAAGGCAAACATTTATGTTGTGAGCAGACAAAATTGTGTGGACACAAGAACTCGAAAAAAGTCAGGTTAAAGCATAGTACATTCGGATTAATTCTCAATTTGCTTTGGTGACTTGGTTTATATAGGTAGTCTGGACAATATGGGCAGTTACAGGAAACTTAACCAAATAAGTATTTTTGTTTTATTTTTTCTAATGGCCTATATTGGCCTAGCTGGTCTCTTGAAAACCGATACCACTACCTATTGTATTTTTTCAGTTTGAACCTTTTGTTTTATAGCATATAATTTCCTTTCATAATATAATCATCGAGAAACGACGTCAGCGGAGTCCCCCCCTCCCATCTCTCCCTCTCTCTCGCTCGGAATGTGTGTGCAGTAGGGTAAGGGAAGATATTGTAGATAATTGTAAATTGCAAAAATGGTCGACGCCCAAAGCAGACATTGTTCCCTTGCTGTCGATACGTGACACGGTCTGGGCACAATCAGAATTAATTATGGGGCACCTGTGCCTTAGAAATGCCTGAATTTAATTTTTGGTAACGTCGAAAAAAAATTGTAGGCCCTCCCGCTTCTCGTATTTAGCCTTACTTTAGACAGCGTGACTCTTTACGTATCCCTGTAGGCATGGTTAAGGCAATAAACTACCGTGGCAGTGTCATGGGCCACAGACTCCAGTGTATAGGAGCTAAAAGTGCCATAATTCGAAAACGTAACTTGTACGTTCAAAGCAGCCAATCAAAACGTCTTATTTCATTCCAACACGGTTTAAATTTGAATTAATTCGCGTGAGAACAAATCTTATGCGTCAGTCAGAGTAATAGTATTTTTTTAGCATCCGTATTGATCCGATGATCAGGTTAAGGGTGATGAATTTAACCAGTATAGAAATACGGCCAACCCTATAACGTTTTCTTCAATTGTGCATTTCTAACATATGGGATGTTTCTATGTTAATGGTATAATATATTCAAAACATAGACATGAGCAAAGCAGAAGAAACTTGTATCATTTGTAAAGCGAAATCAAAGAAGACTAAGTAGTACTCAATGAACGTATAATTTAAAATGTTTGCCTTTACTGCCTCTTTATTATCCAATCATTTTTTTCTAGTCCATTTGGTATGGTACATTCTGCCACATTTTTATAGGTACAGAATGACTTAAACCTCTCGACAGCTATGCTTTAACTTATAATTTCCCTGTACAAGACGGCGGGTTAAAATGTCATCATGAATATTGTTGCGAATTCGGGAAAACTGAAAACGCAAATCTTGTATTTGTTGGGTTTAACTTCGAGCTTAACGTTTTTTAATATTTTTTATTCAAATCTATAGTATTTTTAAGAAATTATTACAAGACTTTTAATTTTAAAGCCAATATAACATAACTTGAAATTTATGCAGACATGTCGACGACTGGCAATTGGTTGTTCAGTACGATTAGAAATAAATGAAAATACACGAAACACAAGCTTTATGAAAATATATATAGACATTAGCAGCAAATGCGAGAAATGAAAAAAATGAAAACTAGCAGCCTGTCGGTCTCATTTAATTTAAACATTACTCTCTTTATTATATCCGTCAGAATGGGAAGGCAACAAATACAAGAGAGCTTGTGTTATATGTCTTGTTGGATTGTAATGTAGCAAGCTTTTATTATCAAATTATATACATTGTAGTTTGATTTGAAGCATCATTGAACAAAATGAAATGTGAACGAGACATGAGTAACCCTTATCTTTATTTTATTGCTATCATCAATTAAAGCGTTTTACAAAAACTTTTGTACAAACAAAAATATGCAGTAATTACATGGTTTAAATTTGTAAAATTGGACATTTGTATAACATCTTGCCTAAACATTGTAGTTACTCTTTCAGGCCTGTGTTAAAATCTTTTCCGGCATAACCTCAAAATCGGTCCTATAACATTTTGTGAGATAACCTAACGTTCGCATTTTCCCCTAGTTGGCGGATTGTTTAAAAACATAAATGTGCCTTTGTGAAAAATAAAGCAAAATTTCCTTAAAATACTATCTTCACTGATTATTAGATGACAAAGTTTTCAAAATCAGTAGCAAAATGCAAAGGCTGCAAACAATTTGGGAAACATATAAATAGGTCCGACTAAATTAAGTTTGCATTATCATGGGGAACACCATTCTGACCGTTCTCTCCAACAACACAGGCCTGTGACTTTTGAGGTATATTTTGCGAAAATATTGTTAAGACTTTATACGGCTAGCCAGGCAGGCACACTGCCACCCTGATCCTTTGTTGTTGTTGTTATTTCCAATGAATGATTATATAATGTTATCTTTTGATTCAATGTAATTGATTACTCCGTATATAGCCTTTGGACTAATGACGAGGTCAACCGTCGTTTAAAGTCTATTTTGACACAGGCTGCTGGTGGGAAGGTTAAGTATATATATAGTTTTAGGGATATGTCTGGTTGAAGTGACCGCACCAGAATGAGCGCCACACGTACACACGCACCTCAATTTACGTTTTGCTGATTGACGTTAAGCAGCCGGGGATTAATGTGAAAGCCTTTTGGGACGAGATAATTCATTCAATCCTTCTGCTTAAAATTCAATCTAATTTGTTTATTTGCTCTGAAGACCACACAGGGTGACACGAGAGGAAGATACATATATAATAAACGACTGTTTACAGAACATATATCTATACAAAAGGGTTTTCACTACTATATACATAATCTTTGCGACGCCTTAGGTCTAAAAGCAAATCGCTCTAGAATAAAAATTCTTTCTTGTCAAACTGATTGCATTATCAAAATTTCAGAATAATGTAAAAAATGTAATACCCGACTTGCTGTAGAGGGGTTAATAGCACTGTATAGGAAAGCATGATTATAGAAAAAACATTGTTTTGGTTTAATTCAATTGAACCCTCTTATGGGCATAAAACAATCAATGTATGAAAATATATATAAACGGGGATAAATAAGTCATTAATACAGATCAAACACAGGTAAGATTTTCTTATTTGAGTGGCATTTAGAAGTGTCATTTTGTAAGATTTTACAAATATTGAAACAAAGTAAGTTTGTTCAGATTAAAGAACATTAAAAGGAAAACAATTAATTTAAATTAATTTAAAATATATCCATTGATTTCTAATGTGTCCTATCTGTCCTAAAATTGGTGTTATATATATATATATATACGCCTTGATGCAAACGCACAAACAAAGCCGAATGTTGTGTGGTGACAGCTTTATATTGTTCTGATTTTTCTAAGAATGAAATTTTCGTCCCAGAATAGTACTGTTCTCAATGTAAATTAGAGAAGATTCTCCTGTAGTGTTTCTTTCCAAAATGGTGGTTACATCTTGCTTCCTATGCGCTATGAGAGTATCACTAGTGGTTAAGGACTCTACCGCTAGTCAGGGGTAAAATTTTGACTTTTTTCTGTTGTTTTCTTTCTGAAATCTTCTTTTCTTAATCTTGATAATGCAAAAAGTTTGACCAAAAAATTTGGCATTTTAGAACGTTATTTTTTAGATTTAAATTGTAAAATGCGTGCTTCAAAGATTATGTATATCGAAGGGCGGAAGGGATTAACTAGATTGTCTCACCTCGACTGACTACCTGCTGACTATTACCACGAACCAATTAGCGAAAGGTCCACAGATCAATTATATGGTCGTTGGGTATGTGTATTCGAGCCGAACAGTAGACGTGGGGAACAAATGTTTATGATGGTAATATAATCATCCTTTGGAAATACCCGCAAAAGCTCCGAAAAGATAAGAGTCACATTTTTTACTCCTGACTAGCGGTAGAGTCCTTAAACGAGCTTGTATAATCGGGCATTATTGACAAAAACTGATATTTAAAGTGAGGCATGATAATTGGTTGCCTCTTTCAGATGCAGGTGTCTGTATCTCAGGTAGTTCATCATATCATGTATCCTGATTTCGCAATATGGAACTTGAGTGAACATAATTGTCTAATTTCTAGTAATTGCACAAACCGGCTAAATGCTTCCAATAGTGGTTTATACACTGCATTTGCTTAAATATTGTATATGTGAAGCGCGACCTTGAATCGCCGAGTGGCCCTCATCAAAATTTGCAAATACGAATCAAGTATGAGTTAACAAACTCCACTGTTGCTTTATATCGCCGTCAATGCGACTTTGGATGGTCGCAGAAGGGCCAGTGGTGTTTACTTTTTTTTACACACAAAAGGGCATGTTTATTTCACAAATAATCCAGTAGGTCTACTAAATGCACGTGTTATTGCTCTGTATCCAAATTAGATAGACCATTACACAGTTTGGAGAGTTTAAATAAACTTTGTAGCTAACCATCTTTACAATAGGCTACAGTTTGGAAAGAACTTAGACCAGCTTTGTGTTATAGCTTTGTAAGTGATTGTAAAGACGACCTATATTGTTTTACCTAAAATGGTTCGGTACAAATAATGTTTGTTTGCTTGATTTCACACACATGAAGGCGTGCACGGCCAATGGATGAGGGACACCACTCGACGCCACTGGCAACAAAAAAAGAAAGTCAAGAAACAAAAACAATCTAAGGACATGAAGCACAACGCCACAAACATATCCCTAGCCGCCCGCTAGAGTAATAGGTAATAAATGTTTTAAATTTAATTATTTGTACAGTAGTGAAAATTATCCTAAGCTTTGCAATGACTTACGTTTACCCTGTCTTGCTACCAGAAGTTATTTCCTATATTTGTGTTTTTTGCATAAAATTGTTATAAGTGAATACAACGCTTCTGATATTTTATCAAGTATATGCTTTAACGTTCCTAACAGGATGTTAAGGGACTGTCCTATATTCAGACCACCTCGCAGTCGAATAAATGTGTTTAAGTATTCACCATTGGTTCGGTCAATGAACAGCCTTAACACAATGTATTTAACAAACCCGTCCTTAGACATATGTAGTGGTGGCATTTTATTTATAAATAGCATAAAAAACATATTATTTTACTCTTCTTAATTATTTGTGATATTAAATGATATTGCTAATGTTCTTACTTATTTATTTTGTTATGTTTAATTATGTATTTATTTATGTATTTATTGTAACCTAACTGT
>JARFOD010079667.1:0-13631 GCA_031763545.1 Mopalia muscosa
TGCCCCCCCCCCCCCCCCCCCCCCTCCAAAAAAAAAAAAAAAAATTAAAAATCAACTACCTTGATGTGAAAAAAAAAGAAGAAATATCTGAGTACAAAAAGGTAACTGACAATCGATTGTCGATTATTTTCCTCACATTATAGTACCTATTTTGTTGTTCTGGACAACTTATGGGTTCATTAGAGAAATAGAACAAAGTCAAGAGCTAAACAGAAGTTGATTGACAAAGCTTAGAATGAAAAACTGGGGCAGATTGTGTACAGTATACAGTAAAAATACATGATATCTGCAGTAGTTCCTGCATTCATGTAAATGATTTACAATAGGAACAAAGTCCAGTTTTGTTTTGTACTTATCAGCAGATCATAATCAAAATATTTGCCACAATGGAAAGAAACAAACTGATACACTTTAAAAAGTTTATTATGCAGCAGATATACTTACATTTAAATAGGTTTATTATGAAATCAACATTTAAATTATTTATGTATGTCCATGTGCGTTATTAAATAAAAAATTTTTTTTTAAAAAGACACCTATTTTACCATTGTACATGTATTCTTCTAGTTGATTGACTTGGGTACAAATTACTCCAACAACAAAAACAACGTGAATCTATCCCTGCTAAAATTGTTTAACTTAATTCTAACAATTTTTGGCCTATTTAAAATCTGTGATCATAATGAACAGGTAACAGATACAAATTTAGGTCAAGGTTATATATGATTTGACAGTATTATTAAAAACAACAACAGACACATAAAACATACATCAAGTATAGGCTCAGAGACCCATACTTAAAATCTGGGGGGGGGGGGGGGGGGTGATATAAAGGATTGTGTCCAAAAATTGTAATTTTGCTTCAGTGAGAGTAATTTTTATGATGATTCGTTTTGCTAATAGTTGAATTTGAATCTCAATGTACTTTAGAATACTATATGTTAAAAATGTTATTGTTGTTGTTGTTGTTGCTGCAGAAACGTGTACGTGTAGGCCCTGCATATCTGAGCGTTACAACTGGGTTCAGGTGACCATCTTTTTTTTTTTAAACTAGTTCTTTTTCTTAAATAATGTCTCAGATTAATTAACCACAATGTTTGAAAGAGTAAAAGATGAAAACATCATTTTTTAAATAATGATTCAAATGCATACATATGATAAAATAACTATGTGGCCTAAATTTATTTTTACATTAAAAAAATTACAAATTCCAATGAGCTTTTTTAAGTAGGTCTTAACAGCTAATTAAAGTAATATGTTTCATGAGTTCTGACAATTTTATCGGACCAAAATAAATAATATTCCAAAATAATAATTCATTACAAAAAAAAATCTAATCAGAAGGAAGAAAAAGACAACTGTAAAGTTTGTATTTAGAGGTATATCCAGCATTTAACTGTCATGGTTCTCAAAACTTATAAAAACTCAATCAGCGTGGTGGCCGCGGGGTATCAAATTATTCAAAAACTCAATTTGACCCTAAAATTGAGTTTTCGGTTGTCATCATTTTGAGTTCTATCTATCCCTGGAACAGCTTCAGGTATTTTGGTTAAAACATCAGACCTGCCATCAAACAAGTTTTCATGAGTTTTTTCTCACCATTTATGTATTAAAGGTTACAGCATAAATTAACACAAACTATTAATTTATGTGTGTATTATGATAGCCTATTGGTGTATTTACATGTAGGATAAATTTTGTGTACAAAATACATGAGAATACACCAGGTAGACAGGTCTGAACTTCTGTGTAGATGTAGGACTATATGTAACAATAAATCCTTAGAACAAAAAGGAAATGACTTAGTCTTGCTGTGTACGTTAATATATAAATTTCATAGTTTACGGTTTTTAATGTCTAACACAAATATATTTCATATATCTGATAAATAACATATCTCCTTGTGTATAACCCATTCAGGTGAGCTGACTGACAAGTCCCTTTTATCCTCGTCGTTCCTGGAAGTGGAGTTTTAATGTAGATTTATGTTTAACAAAGAGCATTTTATTGAACATGGTCAATACACTACAACAAAACAGCAATGGTTATCAACCTACACGTAGTGCACAGAGTTGAATATCAGGAGCAACTGACCCAGAAAGACGAAGACAAAAAACTATAGGAATTAACCTTGCTCAAACCAAGGAGACCTACTGTTAATAGTTTAGTTACAAGTTAACAAATTAAATCAATAATTCGCCAGGGCAAGTAGGTCAATTCAATCATTACAGTAACGCACAGGTCTGTACTCGCAAATGTGTTTAAATAAGAATATACATAGTTACAAACTGGTACATGTATAATCAGATGTAACAATAAGTTACCTTGCTAATAAAAGAATTATGCACCACTATTGCTATTCATGTTTCAGGGCCAAATATGCAACATGTTATTTATTGACTCAGCTATGCAGATTCTGTGGCCTCCTGTTTATTGACACAAACAGGGTAACCTTTGAATGGGGCGCAGTATAAGGTTAATCTATGGGTCCCTGTCATGTCTATTTATGGCCCACTGTGTTTGATACTATTAATAGAATGAAGTACTGTACAAATATTTAAAAAATATGAGAAAGTTTGTTGTTTACACCTTAAAACAGCAAGTCATGTACAGCAAGTACATGGTAGGGTTAGGGTTAGAAGCTGGTGAAGCTAAATTAATTACAAAAAGGGATCAATTTAGGGTTTTCCTCCTTTTTTTTGTTTTTCAAATTACATTGTACACTGTTATAATGCACACGGTGCGACATGGATATAGGATAATCTTGTTTAAGATTAATCACACGTGAATGTGTGTCCATTTATAATCCGGGTGTATTTAATTGTTTGTTCATTTGATTGGTCTACTTTATATTTTTAAAAAGAAATCACACTCTCATACTTAAACCATACTTAAGGCTACTTCACTCATAGATCAGCCTGTTTGCACAACGCAGGGATAGAAATAAGGGTAAAAAATTGGTGGTTAATAAAAATGGGTACAAATTTTGTGAGAGATCACCTAACATTTGCATTTCCCACTGCTTTGCTGACTTTTTAAATACATAAATGTGCATTTATGAAAAATAAAGCAAAATTGATTTACAAAACAAACTTCATTGATGATAAATTTGGCAAAATTGGTCAAAATCATTAGCAAACTGCAAATTCTGATTTCTTATGCAAACAATTTGAGAAACCTATAAATCGGTCATCCAAAAATAAGTTTGAATATAAACCATGGAAATACCCTGTTCTCCCCAACAGCACATGCCTTATTATCTCAAATACTAGGTTTATCACTTTATAACTACCTTAGTCCCAGGTGTAATATATTTTTTTACAGTTTAATTACCCAGTTATAAAGTAATAGTCTATTATACTTGGGTGTAGGATCGTGTCAGCTCCACATGGACAATAATTAAAAGTACACTGTCATTAAACAGTACACATGAAAATAAGTCTGTATTTGGTCATTCCTTTCTAACTAGGTTATTTGCTATTTACAGTACTGTCTGTTATTATGACAGGCTGCATAAGATCTAGAGCAACAGTACAGTGCATATGTAGTCATATATTTATAAAACATATCAGACACTGATTATAAACTTACACTCTGGGTCTTGTACTATATTTATATTATTTTTGTTTGATGGGGTTTAACACTGTGTTTTGGTTGTATGGTGACAATCAAGGCCAATGAATAAAGGAAATCACCCTCTACATCACTGGCAAAAAACAAACAAAGGCAAGACTGGACATTGAATCACAAGACCCTACCCATCTTCTGCTGGGATAGTAAATTTGGACACTCTTTTATGAAATCCTAACTGAATGCCAGAAAGTAATACAAACCAGTTCGGAAAACATTTTGACAGCCATGCACTCAGTTCAAATCTATCAGTACTCTTCATTTTAATACATTGTTGACTGTACATGTATAGAGGCCAGACCATATATATCTAAATGTACCCCATTCATTGGCTGTCTCTCTAAACATCTATTTAAACTTGCTCATAGCGATATTTTTACATTAGAATTCATAAGAATTTCTAGCGAAATGAAGAAAATATCACAAGTAGAGAGAGGATGTTATTGACATAATAATAAATGACTTTTTAACCAATATGGTTATGTGTAGCTGTTGTTACATAATTGAAGTGTTTGGGGTCAGCCTGACCTGTCAGTGTGGCCTGTAATACCTGACGAATCTCAACTGTACTCCTCTATCCAGGTGACAAAACCACTGTTTATAGTACAACATTGACTTGTGGGTCTCATTTATAATTGACGTACACCAGTTTTAATGTTAAATTAACGGATATATAGAGATATAGAGATTGTTCAACAAAATCCAATGTATTCGTAGTATTAGCCAGCAAATAAATGAGAGGAGGGTGTCTCAAATTGCGATTTATACAGAAACAGGGTGTCTCATTTTACTCTTCCCCTTTCTATCTTATGCTAAATTTGACTGAAACAGGGTTTCAAATGGCATCTAAGGAGTATCATGGAGACACTCCTCTTGCTAACACTATGATGTATTACTACAAACATCATGTTTACATCAGACAGTCAAGTCTTTTAATATATAATCAAGCTGAGTAGCTAGCAGGTCCGCAACAAAAAACTTTTTTTTTTAAATATGCTCATAATCCCAGTAAAATCACCTTTTCCTACTTTTGTTTGAGAGCCATTTTTTACTTCAAAGAACCAAAAGAGTAAAAATTATGGTGTTTATCACCATTTAAGGACAATATAAAATGTTGGCTATATTGGTTTTGAAACACAATAAAATGAAACCACATCTATGGTATTAACAGAAAAAGTGAAGTTTGAATTCCATATCTGAATTTGAGTGATGGCCATTTTGGTTTGTGGAATTAAATAATTGTCTGTTTGATTGGGGTTTAACTCAAGGGTATTTCACTTATGATGTGCCAGCCCAAGGGGTGAAGGAAACCACCCTGACACCAGTGGCAACAAACAGTTTGTTTGTTTGTTTGATTGGTTTAACGTCGTACTCAAGGGTATTCGACAGCGAACACCAGGGCAACAGAAAGCAGCCTCTTTTCTTGCCTCTTACGATCGACCGAGGAAGCGAAGGGAGTATTCTGCAGGGCCATTGCCCACCTACTCCCTCACGGGGCGGCAACAAACAAAGACAGGACGGGACAAATACAGGAAGACAATAGGACGCGATAAAGACACAACAAACAGATCAGCTTCCTGTTCCCCTTTAGCTCTGAGAGCACCATGGCAACATGAAGCTCCCTCCAACCGCCCGCTGGAATTAAATGAAATGCAATCATTTTGCTTTGCAGAATTTGAAGAAATGAAATCCCATTATTGCTTTGCGAAATTTGATGAAATGCAATCCTATCCGATGTCTTTAAATAGTAGTACACTAACTTCTAGCCCTAAATGACGTCTTACCTTCCCCATTTGCCATACATCATAACGGCATGCCATAATATAGGAATTATATTCGATAGGAACGTATGACCTGCACTGCATTACTTTCAATCCAGTTGTAAATTAAATCCTTCAAGGCAGCTCCTAGCCTCCACATCATCTGCATATTAAAGCGCCTGGTAACAATAGGTCTCCCAGGACAATGTTGGTAACAAATAAAGGGTTCTGTTTTTTATTTAAATTTTTTTTTAAATTAAATTTAATATACATTTGACTCAACATAAGGAGATTTTCTCAAGCAATAAAAAAATGAATTAAGCTATCTCATTCTCAGATCAATATGTGAAATCTGTATTTGTTCATGAGAATTTTGAGTGACCAAGCATTTTTTGAATTGATGATTTAAAATTAAATTTTACATTGTTGACCAGGGATATAAGATAAGTTGAATAGAGACAAAGACACACACTATGGCTCATAAAGATAGGTATTCAAAACACGGTGACAGAGTTTGAACAAGGTATTAACCAGAAGTCAAATAGAGTAGAACAAGAAGTAAATGCCATATTTTACACATCATAGATGCTTAACAGGGGTTTAGCCAGAAAGCACAAGTATGGTGTTTTAATAAACTGGGAGTCCAATTTTTACAAGTTCTCCAATCTGATAATGCTTTATTGACAAGGTCATTTAATTGTCAACAACAACAAAATCTGGTTCTTGTTTAAATGGGAATAATCATACAGCATATTTATTCCACTGACGTTTCTTGAAATATCTTCCAAACAAATATATCATGGGCCTAAATATGCCTAAGGCCCTGCTTAAAATAACCTGTGTTTCTGGTAACCCAATGGATAATAAAAAACGAAAAATACTGGGTTGGTGGTGGGTTGGTGGTCTTATTATATATTACATATTAAAAAAAAAAAAAAATTTGATTGTCAGTTTTCTGACTTCTGCCGGAAGTTGTTGATTGCCCCTAAAAGCCAGATCACAAATTAAAATAGCTTTTAAATTTCCATTAAGTTGTCCGATAGAATGAAATATTAGTCAGCTGTATAACTTGCATGTTTGTACTGTTTTAAAAGTATAAAAACTCGGTTTAGGCATTTATAAATTCAGTGTGCCAGACAAAAAGGTAAGTTACATCACTTCACATGTGTAATACTGGTGAACTGTGTGTGAAATAGTCCCAAACAAATAGTTATATACCAGGAAGAAATCAAGCACAGCCAATTATGATCCATAGAATCAAGAAGTTTAATAGTTTCATTTCAAAATTTAGCATCAGTGGAAAACTTCAATAAAAGATCTGATATACATGTACTTCTTGATACCAAATATTTGCTGTTTATTTGATTGAGATTTTAGACTTAACAGGGAAGGAATAGAGGCTGGTGATCAGCTGTTACCAGTCAAAATCTGACAAAAACGGATACATTTTTTTTTTACATTTTTATGTTAAATAATATTAACTGATCGATTTCTCTGTTTGATTTACAAAAACATGATCAAAATATTTTCGTTTTATTCAAACCCGGCTTAAACTATATATTTTAATGTATGATTGTTAGCTGAGCTGGAACTCAGGAAGCCCTCTTAATAAAAACTGTCAGATTTTCATAAACAAGATATCAGATCGCAAATTAGTTCTCTGATCAGACAATGTACACAGGGTCCATTTCAAATCTACTCCCTGGCTGTAGGAATTCACCCTATTATGTAACAGACTTTACATTTGTGGAAAATTGTCTTTTTTTTCTTCTTAGTTTTGGGAGCTTAATTTTTGGGGGAATAAATTATTATTTCAGAATATTATTTTTTTTGGTCCGATAAAATTGTCAGAGCTCATGAAACATATTTTGATACAACTTAAATTACCTGTTAAAACCTAGTTAAAAAGCTAACAGGGATTTTTTATTTTTTTTAACGCAAAAATAAATTTAGGCCACATACAGTAGCTATTTTATCATTTATATGCATTTGAATCATTTAAAAAAAGGTTGTTTTCACCTTTTACTTTTTCAAACATTGTGGTTAATTAATCTGACACTTATTTTAAAAAGAACTTATCAAAAACATAAAGCTTGAAAATACTGCTGATCTGAAGTCAGTTATGCTCAGCTATGTACACATAAATTTGTTACTGCAACAACAACGACATTTTGAACATATCGTTTGCTATTACATCGAGATTCAAATTCAACTATTAGCCAAATGAATCGTTATAAAAATTACTTTCACTGACAGTGCTTCACAGAACAATGACAAATGTTAGCACTGAGCCTTGCAACTGTATCAGACTACAAAATCTGCATCGTTTTTATTTTTTTGTGCGAGTCTGTCCGAAGATCAACAACCTGACCTGCTGACTACATGTATGTAATTCATAAGCAATGCACTTCCAGTCAAAACAATCCCGGAAATGCCCAAAGCTTCCTTTTACCGCAAAACCGAATCACGTGAAGTAATTTTACTGACAAACTGCACATAGGGCTCTTTTAGATAATATTTTCTGACATATCGCGAAATTGATTGTACAACAACAACAGCTTTTTTAAACACATATTTTTTTAATTTCATTGTTTATAATTCAATTTCAGATTGCAGTATTTTGCTATATATTTAGCAATGGAATTCAGTTTTCATGCAATAAATTGAGTTTTCTCCAACAAAACGTAAGCAAATTCCGTTTTTCAAGAGTCAAATTGAGTTTTTCTAAGTTTTTGACAACTGGCATTTAGTTGTCAAAAGTGACGTGTATCTATGCCGGTTTATATCAGGCCTGTGCTGTAATCTTTTCTGGCAGAACCTTAAAATCAGTCCTCTTTAAATTTTGTGAGATAACCTACATGTTATTGTAACATTTGCATTTTGCCCGGGTTTGCTGATTTTTTAAATACATAAATGTGCCTTTGTGAAAAAGAAAGCAAATTTGCTTTAAAATTTTAAATACAATCTTGATTGATAATTAGTTGACAAAATTGGTCCAAATCAAAAGCAAAATCAAAATGCAAATTTAAGAGGAAGACTGCAAACAATTTAGTAAACATATAAATCAGTCCTCCTAAATGTTCTGTTCTGTTACAAACACTGTTCCGTTTATTATTTTATTTAATATTCACTACAGCTATATATATTTCTTAAAGCATGGTGGTAACTTTAATACTGGTAAATACAAACCCATGTCATACATGTACTGCAACCGGTCATTGACCATCAAGGATTAATTGGGAGGTAGTGTGGATGCAACAAAGAATACATCTAACACAGATGTACATATTATATTTACGTGGGAATTTTAAAAATATTTTAACACGAACAATTAGCTGTGTTGAATGTTTACACTGTGTTATCTAATTCATGCGTTGAATTCAGACATCCATAAAATTCTTAATTTTATGAATATGCCAATCTGAATAGATTATAAAATTAGAAAATAAAAGAACATAAATGTAGCACTTGAATTATTTCCGTCTGGAATGAATTCAATGCTCTCTAGATACCTTTATAACGAGTTGCATTCCTTTCAATGACTGTGCAGCGACAGATCTCTCTAGGACAGGACATTTTGTTTGTTTGTTTGATTGGTCAGGGCAGTATCTAGAGTAGGGGTGTAACGATGTATAGAAATATTGATATATCGCGATAGTCCATGATCCGATAGTAACATATCGATAGTCGCTCGGGATATCAATAACTATTGCCGATTGTGCGTGCAAGTATTGATAGTTTCGATAGTTCATAATTTGTCTGGGTTCTGCCCACACTGGGCCGCGGCGGCCCTGGGCGGCCGAGCCTGGCACTAACCTTGCCCACTCGCCTCACAAAGATAATCTGATGTTTGGCCAGTACTTTAAAATAAATGTAACTTTATTCAGTTTAAGAGATTCTTTCGTAAATCTTATAGAAATGGCAAAAATAGACCACTTCGAAGCATGGTTGCTGTATTGTCAGGCCAGCCAGGTTGTCGGTAAATGTAGATGCCACCAATCCAGGGCTTGAAAATTAGACGTTCCTAGAGCCCGGGGCAACCAAATTTTTAAGTTGGGCAAGTCAATTTTTCTGGTAGTTAACATGGAAGAGATAGGACAGGCAACCAAACAAATTGTAGATTGGGCTTAAGGGCAACCTGGGAAATCCCTAATTTTCAACACCTGCCCTATCTGATTTCTTTTTCTATGGTACAGTAAACCAAATAATGCACCTTTTTACACTGTGAATTACATGTATGTTTGTTTGAAAGTACATGTAGTACACTACAGTATTGTACCATTGCTCCAATTCTATTATCCAATTTTTATCAAACATGATACAGTAGTCCAAATGATCATCTTTATAGTACATATTTACCCCTCGACCAAGAATTGCACTTATGGTATTGTTGGAGTTTTGTACATCTTTTGAAACAACTTAAAAAAATCGAAACTTGCAATTAAGATGCATATGTGATGAGATCATGGCATACAGGCCTGCATACATGTATATGTGTGTCAAACTGCTTTGCGCGTTTTCAAGACTAAGAGGGTACCAAGATTTCTGTCAATCTTCACATATCATTGTTTAAATAAATAAAAAATCTCCAGACTATTATATAGGTTTATCATTTATTATCAAGCAATTTCCCTCTGGGATGCTATGCTTGACATGCTCATCCACAAACATTTAGTTTAATTTGGGGGTCTCTAAAAGCGTGTTGTTTCTAATCAGTACTGTGTATGTACTCAACAAATGTAATAGTATTCTAAAATCGAAGTAAAAATTAATACCAAAAAAAAAAAAAACGGCTTCTCCATTAGCATAATCATTTTGTGAAGTGTTCACTAAACAGTATAATGTATTTAATAGTATATTCAATGGTGAAAATCTTACTTAATAGTAGTATCTTCAATTTTTCACATATTGCGAAAATCTGGCCTATGGGGTTAATTTTTTCCCACTAATTTACATGTCTATGATTTGCCACTTTATAATTATAAATGTATGTTGTAGCTGATATTTATGATGATGCTTCACCGAACATCGAAGCCCGAGGACTAGACTGTGAAATAATGGGTGGAGGCAGGCTTCATCATGATCACTCAAAGAAAACTATTCACATTTTTGGTTATTCACAGGTAATGTCTTTTCAGTTAACAAAATAAAGAATCAGTGAAATAATATATTGAACAAAGGCAAACAGAAAGAAAATTTCTTTCCATTTCTGAGTCTTCAGGAGATTTATCAGGTTAAAACTATGAAATTGTAAATGTAGATTTATCTTCTATAAAACGTATAATTTGTAACTTCAACTTGTTTTCTGTAATAAATATTGAGAATTTTGGGGTACTTGTTACATTCAATACAGTGAAGTCTTCATTCTAAAATTTTTCAGAGCACAATGTTGTATAAGGTACTTGATACGTTCAATACAGTGAAGTCTTCAGTCTCAGATTTATCAGAGTACAATGTTGTATGAGTGAAATAACCTTGTACGACTATAAACCCCAATGAAACAAATAAACATTTTAGAGTATGGTTCATGCTAAATTTAAGAGTTCATTGAAGTTTTACCATTCTTTTCAGGCATATGGACGATCCGATCACAGAATAACAGCAGCCTTGCTCCAGCGGAAATTTCCTGAATATGAAAATATCACATGGTCAAATGATGGGTATTAAAACTTCACCAACAGACCAAAAACTTGCTTGCTCTCCGTGTAGGAAATTAAATTTACCCAGGATGTACATCTCTGTGTAGCAATTCAATTACCATTTTTCACGGCCAACTTCAAGTCCTAATGGATCACAAAGTGTATCCCATAACTCTATGCTTGATGGTATGTATTTGAAGTAATATATTATTAACCTCATAAGGCGTTTGCTAATGACTTCCAAACACCTACAACAAAAATGCCTGGTGATCGCACAGAGTGACGTTAACTCATCTGGCTGGCATTGGCATAACAGCAAACAAGTCCTGCAAAGCACAGCACAGATCTACTGATTTATAATAGCATATATGTTAGTGTGATCTGACAGAAATGAAGGAGATCAATTAAAATTCAAACACAATAATACATTAGACATTGCGTTTTATACATGCTGGCAGCGCGATTCGGATGAATAAGATGGTAATTATTCCCAGACGAACTTGGCTGTGAAAAACGGTAACACTGGATTTGTACATATCTGTGTAGGATGTTTTAAAAAAAAGTAATTTTGCAGGATTTTTTTTTATTATACATATACCAAGGTCGGAATTTTTTTCCCCTATGCATGAAGTTTACTTTACAACATGTCACAAAGGTGCTAAAGGTGCTTTTTGCAATATCTGCTCCCCTGGGTCTGGTTGCTCTAAAGCACTATTACATTTTATCGTCTTTTAGATGACATCACAGCATTAACATTGTTGAAGGTGTATTGCTTATCTGCTATAATGGGTGATTTACTCTGGTGTTAGCGACTAATTCTTTCTAGCAACTGGCCCCAGATGTTTCAATTTCTGTGTTGAAACTTTCACATACAGGTACTCTGTATAGTAATGTGAATGATAAAAATGTTCAATTGTTTATTGTTTCCTGGTTAAAGGCGGCCTAAAAGATGTCCGGTACATATACATGTAAAGAAATGTTTTTGTGATTGTGAAACTTTGCGGGGTGAGCTTTGCTAGTTTTTTTTTTTTGGTCAGATTTTCAAGATTTAAGTGAAACACTGCTGAGTTGATTTTGACACAACAAAGAAAACCCTATATATATTGTTGTATTGAATAATATTCAGTTTACCCTCTTTAGCTGCTAAATCCAGAACAAGAGTGCTTTAGAGTGAGTGAGTGGACAGTAGATTTATGACATTTAACTTAATAGCCTTTTCCAAAAGAATTTGCTTAAGCTTATGCAGTACTAGAACATGTGTTACTTTGGTGTTAAATATAGTTATGCATGAAGTTTTCTTTGATAATGACTAAATTCTTGATAACAATATCAAGCTTCTTGTCCTTATTTAGTGTTAATAATTATTATTTTATAATGGAAATAATTTGGGGTTTCCCTAAATGTTTAAAATAATCAAATTTTTATATTTTAGATTCTCAGGACAAACTATTTGCAATTTAACATGCATGTGTGTTTGTTGAGGATAATTCCCTTCTGAACTTACCTCAGTTACCTGTATATTGAGTGAAGTTATGTTTATAGGTGCAGTTAAGTTAAATGCTAAGTAACTGACTCAAAGAAGCATTTTTTCAGAAATATTTGGTTTCCACTAACTAGTGACTTCTACACCCAGATTTTTTTTTGAAATAGGCGTTTTATTTATATAGCAATTTTTTTTTTAATCACAGTTTATACATGTAAACTGTGATTTACATGTATATTTCATGATAAAGTTGTTTAAATGATGTCATAATTTATTTCAATTGTGCAAAGTTTGTTATTTTAAGCATGTAGTTTGTCTCAATTGGTGACATAGATTTTGATGTCAGAGAGAAGATCTACCATGTTGTGGTTCTAGTGCCAATTCGAAAAAAATCAAATAATGCTATTTAATATAAAGGAGTTGCAATACAGGTGTTGAAAGATAAGAGAAGTTATTTATATTCACTCCCATTGTCATGCTGTACGACGTTAAACACCAATCAATCAAACCCATTGTCATGCTAATTAATTTTAAGTAGATGGTTATTGCAGACCTGCTTACCGGTGTATTCTGGAGTATTTTGTACACATAATTTATGACACATCAGATACACCAATTGGCCATCAAAAGACATACAGAAATTAATAGTTTGTACTATTGTGTTGCACAAAAATATATTAAATGGTATGAGAATTTTCTTAAAAATGTAATTTTTTTACAGATCAATTACCCTCCAGAAGCTAAGGTGCAACTCTAAGCCTATCTGTTTGCAAGGTCTTTGGTATTACTTGTCATGGTTGAACTGTCAAGTTTACTGCTAGTATTGTCCAGACTTGTACTCCACCACATAAGTGAAATGACCATAATAGCTACAGCATAAAACCCCAATCAAACAAACTTGCTGTAGCTGGTCGTCTCCTCTGGTTAGGACAGTGTGAATGTTCTAAGCCTAGCCCAATTTGAAAATATTCAGTAACATTTAGCATTTGGGACAGAGAAAAAGGCTTCACCACAAGGGGTCTTGCAGGTTATTTCTAACATAACCGTTCCAAAATTAGTGTCCCAACTTCTAGAAGTTTTAGGGTATATCATGCCAATATGATGAATTTTAAGAAATAT
>JARFOD010079678.1:0-19876 GCA_031763545.1 Mopalia muscosa
CTTTGGAAGATGGAATCTACACTCACAATCATTGTTACAAAATCTGTACGTTCAAAATTGACCAATCACGGCAACCCTTACAATAAAGTCTGGTGGACACGTTCAGTAGCGAAACGGAAACCCACCTACAAAAGCAACAGCCAAATGATTGAGATAAATACGTTTTCACATGTGCTTACAGCTGTCGTAGACTGCAAAAAGATTTACGCACAGAAAAGAGTCGACGCATTTCTGTTAGTTTAGACTCGGTACAGTTTTCGAAACAGTTACAGAAAAACATAAATCTAACCACCATATCTACATATCTTATACTTGAACTCAAACAGGAAACTGTTCTCTGTCAGCGTCCACGTTCATAAAGCTTTACAATGCCTAGAGTTGGTTTGCCAGGTTTTTATGTATGTGTGATTACCAGCTGGTAAGTTAAAAAAAATTAAACTAAAGAGTAACGTGCACTCTATCTCTGTATGTCTAAATATGGCTTCATTATATTATAAACAATTAGACATACAGAACTCTGCATCAAAGGTGATTGGGGTTTTACGCCACACCCGAGACCAATGTTGTCTAGAATTAGGGCGAAAGAGGAAAATATGGCGTGTAAGCACCATATAAATAACCGTATTGCCGTATTTTTAACAAGGCTTATTGGAGATTTTCATGAAAGACAAAAAGTGAAAAAACATGAAAATAAACAGATATCTGCAATATAAGTCTGTATCTATAAATAAAGCTACGTCCTAATGTGTTAGAGTTACTCAATAGAATCCAAATTCATAGGTGTCGTTTCTTGTTAACAGTGGATGATAATAATATATAATAGATTATGATCCTAAAATATAATCGATTCTACTTCTCACGTCGCGACATTTACTCTAATATACACCAGGGCCATCTTGTTATGCACTTCTTTTATTCGCTGATCTGCAGCAAACCTCGTTTCAAGTACTGATGGAAATTAATGCGCCATGGCCTGGTACGGCGTACTTCGGTTGTCTTGGTCTCGTTCACTATAGAAACTATCGCGAGAATAGGTTGCCGATTGGGCTGTATACAGATAATTACAAAACGACCTCCGTTAAGAAAACAAAGTCACGTATTCAGTTCACGTTATTCTCGCCAAACTTTATCTATAAGTGTTATTGTAAGCGAAGCAAGGATGGACAAAATAGTGCTCTGATTAACAATTATCATATATCATATGGAATAGACTTATCAGGCAGACTCCTATTAAATATTGCTCCAGTTTTACATGAACTCATTTTTGTCCTATATAGACAACTTACGTTCTTTCTTCCTAATCGACTTTTAGTTAAATGTTTATCTAACAAATACGTTGGGCTCATAATATAAATATAAGCAAACTTTGTTCAGCGCACAGTCAATAATTAAAACGTAGATCTGGCAACACTTGTTGGAATATTTACTCAAATCGAACCATTCCATAGTCTTGTGTTATATGCTGCTCTGGTTATAACTGAACCCTGTTTCGTCGAACACAGAACCCTGTTTTTATCATCCATTGAAAGTGTTTTGTATTCTTTATTTGAATTCGCTGTACGTTTGGTAGATATATATAGTCCACATAAGCAGGTAAATATGCCTTCGGCGATCATATTATATTTTAATTTAAGCGCATATTAATACATGTGTCACAGCCGAGTGTAGCGATAACGAGAATGTAGAGAAGTTTAGTCGATTGAAAAACTTCCAAAAACATGCGCTTCTTGCAATCTTAGAAATGATGGTTCTTTGAGGATTCCTAACCAAAAATGGAAGCGTTAGAGCAAAGACGTTTTGTTTTTTTTAGAAAAGATGGAACCCTGAACTAGGAACTATTACGAAAAAACACGGTTCTTTGATATAATAAGAAAGGGAGAAACAGCTTCTATAAGGGTTCCCTACAGAACCGTGAAGGATTCCACCAGAGCCATGATTGAAGAAGTTTAAAGGGTTCAATTAGAACCACATTTGTTAAGAGTGTGAGCAATCTTAGAAAACATCGATATGGACATGAAGGCGATTTATTCGAAAACCCAGGCTTTATTAATCCATCTCGTCTTTAACAAAAAACTGTTTGAACAATTCCCGCGCCAATAAATTTGGCTTAATTATAAACCGTTATTATAGACTCTAACCAAAACGTGCTGTTGCATAAAATCTATTTAGGACGAAGATCAAATAAGTCATTATTCAGAAAGAATTAAAACCTGTCAGAACTCGAGTGAACTGTATTACAGCTTAAATACTTGTGACAAGTCTACAGTTTATACACGCTTCATTTAGCACAAAATTCAATATCCATCGATAGCCCTGGTATATCTAAATAACTTTGAGCCAGTTATTTAGCTGTACTAGGGTCTGTTCAAATCAGGAACGCCTAGATAATTTTTCTTGAGGTCTAGTTTTTGTCAAAAACACAAGTTTTGTTCTTCTCCTGGTTTTGGTCTAAGTAAGCAAGATTTACAAATAAGATTCTTCCTAATTGTTTAGTTTTGATCCACTTATTATTTTTTCTGGTCAATTAAATTGATTTCAAACTGATATTAACATAATTTCCGTTTTATAGAAGAAAATAAAAAAATCTGTGTTCTTGCTTCAGACAACTCCTTCTGCCAATAATGGCCACTATCAAAGTAGTTTATTGCAGTAGGCTAAACTATTGTAGGGGATCTGATCAATTGAGGGTCTGGAAGTCACGTTATCTTCTTCTTGACTTACGATGACCGCGTTCAAATTCTGTTGCCTTGTTTTCAATACTGATTTTTCAGAGCCGTATTTTGTGTTACTGTTGAGTGCAGATGTAGGACTGGAAGGGAGAATAAGCATCTTTTTAAACTCCCATTGTTGCTAGAACTAGAAATAATTGAGACCTTCACCAGAATGGTAGTGAATTACCTGGAATGTTGCATAATGACACCAAAAACCAAACGGCAGAGCAGGATTTTTGTGTCGCTGTTGTAGATGTACAGATGTACGACTCGATGGAAGAATTGGTATCATTTTAAACTCCCATTGTTGCCAGAACTGGAAAGAATTTAGATTGCCTCCGGAAGTGGAGTGACTGAAATACGTGAAATAAGGCCGATCACATGACATACCGGCCCCTTTGTGACTAAAGTTTACTCAAATTTAGTTTGCGTAAACATCAAAGCAATGATTCAGGACAGGATACAGTGCGAGTCGTCTCTCTTACCGATGTACTCTACTGTCAGCTAACTTCCCCAGAATATACAGTAGTCGTGTGTATGTGTAACAAATATGCGCTCAATGATATACGAAAAATGTGATAAATTTTTACATACATCACTCTTATCGGCCAGGAACCGCAAGTAGACCAACCAGAGCTATAAAAAGCATATACCGGGCAATCTACACCGTCATCAGTTGTTTGTTTGTTGGATTAGGTTTTTGACTACCAATTAGTGGAGTGATTCAAATGATACCCTATAACAAAACATAGCAGCATGTTTAAACGAAGCACCCTGACTTTAAGCCCAAGGGAACGAGATTTACCTGCCTTATTGTCCTGTCGTCTCATTGTTTGTAAGTGACGTACATTGTCGTTAAGTTCACTCATTTATAGGTTTATAGCAGTTACTGCATGAATCAAATAACATTAAATACCGGTACCACGTTAAACACCGACCAAACCAACAAACAGACCAGCTAATAAAAGGAGCAAACAACACAACAAGGAAGCAAACAGACCATTCAAAAGAGGATCGTTTTGTCAGAAAAAGAAACAAGCCACTTGACGCGATTATGTTAAAAAATAAGAAACATGTTTTAATCAGCTATTATTTGTATCATTGAAAACCTCTTTGCCTTTATTTCATTCAGAGTTTCGCACACTGGGCTAGATTCGCAGAAGACAGATAAATACCACCCAAGAATTGTTCGATAATTTATAATTAATGTTATTGGATATTCGCACAAAGCTGATCATTCTGTTGAATGTTACAGCACATTGTGTGTGTATTTCTATTGTAAGACGACACGAGCAGCTCCTCACGGCTCATGCCATTTTTTCGGTATAATGCAAGATTAGAAAAGACAGGATAGCAAGATGGCCGCCATTGCATATTAAAGAGGTTAATATAACGATTTCACTTCATGAAAATATGACAAATAACACGTACAGTCCCACAGTTAATCTCCTTTACTTCCGGCCAGATCACAAAGCAACTACTGGAGTAAACACACCCAGTAAAAGAGCGTTTAACTTCATGTTGTTTTACTAATCTCCCATACTACATTTTCGATTAGAAGACAAAGTGCTGGACATTTTAATTTATTAAAGACTCACAGACTCGTCAAGTAATTTATTTGAGTATAGTTTCCAGCTGTTAAATTTCCGGTAACTCTTTAAACATTGGTGTGTAATATGTGGCGTGTGGAAATAATAATATATACAGCATAGAAGCGCGCCATCCTCTTTGGCTTCTACACTCAGCGAAGCGTAAATTGAGTCAGGAAGAAAAATAAATTTGTTTTTGTTTAGATTGGTTTGTTCGTTTGATTGGAGCTTTACGTCGTAATTAAGGGTATTTCCTGCATAGAAGTCAGAGTTCCACCACACACACCTTTCAGTTCATGGGCAAGGAACAAGGACATGACAAAACAATAACAACAAACCGTGTTTCCAACAGTTCACCTTAATGAATCTAATATGTGCTCATTAGATTGTCAACGCATATGCGACCGTTTCTTTTTAACATTGGATGATGGAATCCATGCAGGTCGCCAGAAGTAACAGGCTTATTATTCATGGTGCAAACAGATTCGTTTGTTTGATTGGGATTTTACGTGCGCAATACGTGTTCATAAGATTCTCAACTCAAAAGCGACCGGTCCATCTGAACAGTGGGTGGTGGAACCCATGCAGGTCGCCAGAAGTAACAGGCTTATTATTCATGGTGCAAACAGATTCGTTTGTTTTATTGGGATTTTACGTGCGCAATACGTGTTCATAAGATTCTCAACTCAAAAGCGACCGGCCCATCTGAACAGTGGGTGGTGGAACCCATGCAGGTCGCCAGAAGTAACAGGCCTATTATTCATGGTGCGAACAGATTCGTTTGTTTGATGGCGATTTTACGTACGCTGTACTTCAGGTTATTTCCTAAATATATGTAAACTGTCGATTCTCTTCTCAACATGAATTATGTTTATCAGCTAGTCTGAAAAACTGCATGTCATAATGACGACGTTCGTATGATATCTTAGGAGATCTGAAGAACCTCCAATCGGGGATTCTAAAATATAATCGATTGTACTTCTTACGTCGGGACGATTACTCTAAGATACACCCGGGTCATCTTGTTACACACTTTTTTTATTCACTGATCTGCGGCAAAACTCGTTTCAAATATTGATGGAAATAAATTCGCGATGGCCTGGTTGTCTTGGTCTCGTTCACTATAGAAACTCTCGCGGAAATACGATTGCCGACTCGGCTCAATACAGATTGTAACAAAACGACCTCTGTGATGAGAACAAGGTCACGTAAACAATTCGCGTTATTCTAGACAACCCTTATCCATAAGTAGTGTTATTGTAAGCGAAGCAAGGATGGACAAAATAGTGCTATGATTAACAATTATCATATATCATATGGAATAGACTAATTACGCAGGCTTCTATTATACATTGCCCCAGTTCTACATGAACTCATTTTTGTCCTACATAGCCAACGTTCTCTCTTTCTCCTTAATCGATTTTTAATTAAATGTTTATCTAATAAATAAGTCTAGCCGACAATATAAATATAAGCAAACTTTGTTCAGCGCATAGTCAATAATAAGGACGCAAACATGGAAACATTTGGTGGAATATTTGCTCGAATGTTTCACAGTATCGATCTATATCCAGTCCATAGTCTGTGTTATACGCTGCTCCAGTTATAACTAAACCCAGTGCATCGAATAATGGAACGTTGTTTTTATCACCCATGGAAATTGTTTTGTATTCTCTATTTAAATTCCCTTTTACGTGCTATAAAACCTCCCTTTGTCTGATGGATTGTTTAATGAAATTTATTTTTGTTAAACTGAAGTAAATCGTCCTTAAGAAACACATGTGATAGATATAATATAGACTGGCTTCTGTAAAAAATTAAACCTAAAGTAAAAAGTATTTAGGAAATATGTAGCCATAAATATGGAACTATTAAGACAAACACGGTTCTTTGATATAATAAGAAAGGGAGAAATACTTGGAATAGTTACCATAAGGGTTCCACAGAACCGTACAGGATTCCACCAGAGCTATGATTGAAGAATTGTAAAGAGTTCCATTAGAACCATATTTGTTAAGAGTGTGAGTAATCTTAAAAAAACATCAATATGGACATGAAGGCGATTGTATCAAAACACCAGGCTTAATTAAGCCATTTCGTCTTTAACAAAAATCTGTTGGCACAATTCCCGCGCCATTTAATTTGATTTAACAATAAACGGACATTGCTCACAACAGACTCTTACCACAACGTGCTGTTGCATAAAATCTGTGGTCTATTTAGGACGAAGATCAAATAAGTCATTATTCAGAAAGAAATCAATTAAAGCCTGTCAGAACTCGAGTGAACAGTATTACAGCATAAATACTTGTGACAAGTCTACAGTTATACACGCTTCATTTAGCACGCAATTCAATATCCATCGACAGCCCTGGTTTGTCTGAATTACTTTGAGCCAGTTATTTAGCTGTACTAGAGTCTGTTCAAATCAGGAACGCCTAGGTATTTTTTGTTGAGGCCTAGTTTCAGGTAACAACACAAGTTTTGTTCTCCGCTTGTTTTTGAAAGGTCATACATAAGATTATCTCTAAGCCTTTAGTTTTGATGATCCAATCATTGTTGTCAATGAAAGTGATTTCGAACTGCCATTTTCAAATTTGTATGCACCTTTGGTTTATTCTAAAGGGAGAGCACCGTCGTCACTTCCTGGTAAGACTGTTATATTGCGGGTTTATCCCAAAGTTCCCGGTCTGCAGTAAAAAGCTTGATGGTACTTGACGACTGTATTTTGAATAATGATCTTTCATAGCCAGTATTTTTTGTTGCTGTTGAGTGAAGATTTAGAACAGGAAGGGAGAGGTGGTATCCTTTTAATCTCCCATTGTTGCTAGAACTTCACAGAAAATGGAGTGAATTGCGTAAAACGAGAGAGCTGTATTTTGTGTTGTTGTTGAGTGCAGATGTATGACAGGAAGGGAGAATTAATTGGCATTTTATTAAACTCCCTTTGTTTTCTAGAACTATAAAGAATTTAGACTGTCATCAGAATTGGAGTGAATTTCTTGAAATATTGCTGATCAGATGTCCTGACTTACCAGACTTAGTTTGGCTAAAGTTTTGTTCAAGAGTAATTGTCCCTTTGCGTGGAATTATATGTAGTTAGTTTCACAGTAAAGGGGCTAATCATCAAAGCATTGTTTCTGGAGAGGATGCTGTGCGAAACGTCTCTCTTACCGATGTACTCTACGGGCAGCTAACTTTCCTAGAATCTGCAGTAATCGTGTGTATGTGTAACAAATATACGCTCAATGATGTACGAGCGTGTTACCCAATAGCATCGGATAAAATTCGGTCAACAATCTGATAAATTTGTACATGCCTCACTCTTATCGGTCAGGAACCGCAACTAGGCCAGCCAGAGCCAGAAAAAGCAAAGAAGTCAATCGACATCGACATCAGTTGTTTGTTTGTTTGATTAAGTTTTTACGATTGACGTAAATATATTTCACTCACATGGCGTGTCACTCCAGTGGATGAAGGTGAACACCTATACAATAAATAATGACAAGACACTGACAACCAATGTAAAAAGGTGCACTGCTTCGAGTTGCCCTTTAGCCCTGAGAGTAACGTTGAAGACGAAGCGACATCAAACCTCCCACAAAAACCCGAATAGTGACTGTAAACAACTTTTGTTTCTTAAAAGAAGACACTGTTGTTGCGTTAGATGTCCATTTACAAAAAAAGTATCCGTGTTGATATGGGATTATATGTTAAAGTAATGACTCCCGCAAAAGGACACACCTGGGTTTATAGTGTTAATATGTTTCTACTTTGTTTAAAAGCCGTCACTAAGCCTAAAAGAGGACAGATTTACAAAAAGTGTTTATCTCTTATATTAGTAAATGAAACATAATCCATCAGGGAGCACAATAAATTGTTTGATTAAGGATTAACGTCTTACGCAAGATCATTTAACTTAAGTGACGTGGATTGTCTTTTCTACACTTGCCCCTTGCTTTAAATACCGTGGAAAACCAGCAGGAAACTTCGTAAATTAGCCCCGTGATTGCTCGAGCCACATTGTTAGACTCACTTATAGACCTGGTGGCGACAGGCAGTTTCCATCCCGTTAGCGGTACACCGAAGAAGACTTAGTAGGTCGATGCTCGAGCGTTTAACTAAGTAAGTACAGAAGCACTAGTTCTAAGCCAAGCAGCTACTTTGTGGTATTTACAAAAACTGTCTTCTCGCTATCAACGGACTTGAGATTTATAAGCGAGCATGCAGTAGGGCTATACGATAAAGGGATCCTTCAGTGAAACTGTTCCCTAGTCTAAAGGCTTATAATCAGGACCGTGGGAAACTTTTGCGAGTTAGGTAATTTTACACTCCTTTCTCGCGCAATAATAGTGTCAGTAAGCCTGTATCCATTCTCACCAGCAGACAAAGTCGTCAAAGAATATAGGCAAGCCAGAATACAAATGGCGTGCTTACCTTAAGTTCTTCCCAGGGTCAATGATTAGCAGAAAAGTGGAGTCTATCGAGGCTATTAGATACGGCTTTTTAGCGATAGACAAGATGTGGATACACACTTAGATTGCTTAATGCTATTTCAAGGTCAATGGGCGACCTTGGTAGTTGAATATAAGTCTAGTTCCCAAAGGAGCTTTATGTTCCCATACGAATGAACTCTCTTGGATTAATATCTATCCGTCGTTTATAAATCAAATTCGTTGAAAAAAATATCCCTTCGCTTGTTTGTGTTAAGTGTCACACCCACGAATATTGATTACTAGCTACGCCCCATGTGTCCTTGTAGCCTTTAGAATTAAGTGAATGTTACCATATTTCTCCAATTAACCTTGCAATATTTAAAAACTGTATTAAATTACCTTAATTTAATGCATTTCTTTTTCTTCCTCGAACACATGTGGGTAAGGTGTACCAATAAAGCGACCAAGTGACGTCTATGTTCCGTATTTGTTGACCAGGTAAGAGGCCATACAGATTCAATATTATTCGTTTTACTCAGAGGCAGGTCTTATTTCTTAATATTTCGTTCGGCTCGACGTCGTATGTCTATTTACTGTTTATACAATTCAGTAAGGTATTGAATTGTTGTTCGAAAAAACTTGTTGAGAATCATGACACAATCCCTGCAGTCACCATAAAACGCAAGACCAATATCACAACAGGTATATCGCAGCAGGCAAATGGTCAAATAAATCTACCCAGGTGCTACAGACAACAATGATAAGACAGGAGAATCCGAAAACGTAGTACAAATATATCACAAACGATGTCCTTTTCGTTTGGGCCCTTTTAATAGCCTGACCTTTATTCAGGAGATTGCCAAAGCACTGTCTATAAAATCTATATCGGCCCTGGTTAACCGTCTTACTTGGTGCCTTGTTCACGTCATCTACCTGCTCAGATGACCCTGATGTGTCACATCTGACCTCTCGGAAACTTGAGGTTCATTAGACTACACGAAGCGTGTTGACAACTGATGCTGTCACGGTTCCTGCCATGAAAGTCAACCAAATCATTAGTTCTTGCCAGTAAAAGTAACATAGCACCTCAGCCAAATTTTGTCCTCTTTTGCTAATTACCTGAGACTGATTCATTGATGTAACGATGCAAAGTTTAAACTACCACTAAAAAAGTCATATTTTGCTACTTTCCTGAGACCTATTCATTGATTTAAACGAAGGAAAGGTATAAATAGCACCACAAATATTTTAACAGTACCGGAGACTGAGTCAATGATTTACACTATGGAAAAGTTAACATAACACCAAAACTAAAACATGTCCGATTAAAATATTTACCTGAGATTTATTTATTGATTTGTCAAAGGAAAGGTTATTATTGTAAACCCTGTTAAAATTTTTCCGATTTTAATATTTACCTGAGATTGATTTATTGACTTATCCATGGAAAAGTTATCGTGGCATCCCCAGCCAAATCTTGTCCTACTTTGCTAATTACCTGAGACCGATTCATTGATGAATGGATGGAAAAGTTAAGAAATGGCCCCAACTAAATCTTGTCCTATTTTGCTAATTACCTGAGACTGATTCATTGATACATCGACGGAAAAGTTATTATAACACCCCAACTAAACCTTGTCCTACTTTAATTTCACTTGAGATTGATTTATCGATAAAAAAAGTTATCATAATACCCCCAGTAAAATCTTGTCTTATTTTGCTAATTACCTGAGATTGTTTCATTGATTTAAACGATGGAAAAGTTGACATAGCACCACATCTAAAACATGTCTGATTTTAATACTTAGGCCACCTGAGATTTATATTTGACCTATGGATGGAAATGTTATCAAAGCACCTCTGCTAAAACTTGTTCTATTTTAATACTTATCTGAGATTGACCCATTGGCGAAAGGGTTACTTACTAACGCAGCTGCAACCTGATCCAATTCTGCTTATTACCTGAGAATAATTTAATAGATTCTTTGGGGCAAACAGTAATTTAACACCTCTGCTATCACTTGTTCTATTTTGCCTATCACATGCGATTGATTCATTCGTGGTATGGTTAACACAGCTCAACAGGTAAAACTTTTGGACGATTTCCGGTAATTGGTTTATTGTGGTATGATTAACATAGCGCAACATGTAACACATTTGGACGATTTCCGGTAATTGGTTTATTGTAGTATGATTAACATAAAGAAACAGATAAAACTTTTGGACAATTTACGGTAATTGCTTTATTGGTGGCTACGGCTTGTTAAATTGTATTCCAATTCTAGGACGACGATGTAACCAAGCGTTCCAGCCCCACAAAACACATGTGAAGTGTTTTTTGGGAGACAACGTTATGTAAAATATACGTCGAGTTCACTTTATGTAGTTCATGTATATAGGATATTATACATATGGTAATTAAAGCACTGGGTGTTGGTGACACTTCGTCGATAACATCTTTTAAAAAGTGCTGAATCAGATATCTACAAATTTATTGTCGGACGCAAATCACTTTAGCGGACTTTAGTGTAGCAATAAAATTACAATAAAATAAAATAAATTCAGTCGACACCAGTGTCTGCATAAGGAAGTGCGGAAATGCTTAGTAATTATCATGTGCTTATTGATGTATGCAACAACAGGGGCTTTCAGTTATATTGGTCTAAATATAGCCCCAACGTTTTGTCTATTTTGACTCATATACCGGTTTCTGTTTCAATACACAGCTCTTAGCAGTAATGCCCCGGATTGACTTGTTGAGGGGCATTTCATTTCTACACGCTGCCCTGATCCTAAAGTATTCTAGAATAAACAAAATTGGATATCAGAAAAATAGAATAAAATGCAATTTTATGTTACTACAAAGTCGTATTACAAGCTTTTGGGATTTGAAAATGACTGGTGATAAAAGGAATGTTTCTTTCATTGGGGTTTCACGCTGGTCGTTTCAATCAAAAGGTGGCAAAGATGCCAAAAAGGGAATGGAACCAGTCAAAGTGTCAGACGCACAAACAGTTTCAGTGATTGACGGATGGATTTATTGGTGTTTAACGCCGTGTTCGTGGATATTTCACTTATATAACAGGGATGTTTTCAACAAAAATTTACACTGGCACAACCATGAAACGGCTGGCAATGAATAGTATTCTCGAGAGAGGTTTTATAGTGGACAAGACTAAGGCAACTCTCGCACGCTATGGCAGGCCCTCGCGCATTACTTTCCGCCAATATTTGGGGCGGCGTATGCCACAGACCAGCAAATAAAAGTACTGCAAAACACGATGACCGTAGTGAATCTTAAAGAGGCAAGGTCTCGTCGTAGGAAGTATAATGGATTATTTGTTGGATTGCTGATTGGCTGTAGATGACAAGTAAAGTAAGAAAGTGCGTGATAAGCCGATCGTGCGCCTAATTCTGTGTGCGGTACATATGTCTTCATTTTGGGTCAGCCCGCTAATGTGAAGTCCTGATACAGGTAGATAAGTACCGCTGCGTGTAATTTATTCCCAGGTGATAACAGTTTGTTACGGAGGCGATTGTATCACTTAACATAGACATAATGACTAGTGATACGGGAACTATCCAGAACTATGCAGCCATCAGTCATGATTTCTACTCAGATAAACAATCTTCCGAGAAATATGCTAATTTAGGCTCACATTTGTACCTGTATAATATCCATAGATATGATCAGAATACTTAACGTCACGGCACACTGAAGCATTTCCTATTCAGTTCAACTCACTCAACCCACTCCCTATTTAAACTAGAAAAATAAACTCTTCTTGTTGTATTTTTTTTATATTTAAACAGTACAACAAGCATTGTGGCTTTTCCTTTGGGACAAAAGGTTGAGCGACACAATCTAAATATTTATACAGTATTCTCAATATTTTGAGATAACATTTGGAAAAAAATCTGATCTGGAATCTGTTTAAACTAATGTTTAATCATCGTCAGGTATGGCAAATGCCATGTGGCAAATGCCATACCTGACGGTTGAGTAAGTTATGTTTCGAAAGATTGTAACAATATACAAAATATACAAAGTCGCATTACTTGCCATTCCTTTATTAAGTTTTATCAAACCACTCCATAATCGAGTTCATAATTTATGTTTCTTGAATTTTGTTTCCAAAGAGCAGATGAACAGATTTACATACATATACATACATATACATACATCCAGAAACCTCAAGGATACTCTTACATATGCTATATAAATAGATGTTTGGTTGATGTTACATTGTGCTGTATCAATCAATCCTGGTGCTCTGAGTAGAACATTTACGTTTAACCCGAATCAACCAATCCTAGGGCCCTGGGTACGACGTTTAACCCTAATCAACCAATCATGGACCCTTGGTGAGACGCTTAACCCTAATCAAGCAATCCTGGTGCGCTGGTGCTCTCGTAGCATTGAAAGCGAGGTGTAGCTGGTCAGTTTGTGTTGCCCTTGTATTCCGTTTTAATTATGAATCTCATTATGTAATGTTTGCTTGTTGCCAGTTGTGTCGAGGTTGGTTTCCTTCACCCATTGGGCTTGCGCTCAGTACGTCATATAAGTGAACTAACCTTAGGTACGACGTTAAGTCATCAACAGCTACACATCAACGGTATTACATGACGGTGGCAATGTGTATTTATTGGTTGGTGCTTCACACCGTGTTTAAGTGTATTTAACTTATTGTCCAATCAAAAGCCACGTTAACTCGACCATAACATGTGAAGTATTTGATCTGACGGAAGATGGATATTCCTTAATAGGTTTTAAGAAAAGACAAGGGTATGACTGAAGATTTCTGCTTTTTAAGGCGGTAAAAATCAATAAAATGTCAAACCCATTTCAAACCCAATCAAATTTTAAAATAATTTTATTATTTAACATGTTAGCGCGTTCAATAGAGGTTGTTGGGATTTCAGCACAACGTCTTATTTTTGTTTTTGTTTTATTTGCTGTCGTACTTAAGGGTATTTCACTTATATAACGACTGATTGTCCACTTCAAACTGTTCCTTGCCTTACCACAGTGGAAGACCTGCGGGAATCCTCGTAAAAACCACCCCCGGGATTGCCATTCACTCAAATACCTGATGGTCGCCAAGCGCACTCGATCCTTGTCAACGGTACATTGAAGTAGGTTTATAGGGCGCCCTCGCTAACTACTAAGCCACGACCACGGCCTGCACAACAGATAAAATTGATTTAAAACGACCCGTATGAACGCTGAGCAAAAAACGTATGTTACGTAATAACCTTGGAGAGCAAAAGTCTTTACTTTAACAATGTCGACTTACCTTGAACTGGCTAGATTTTAAGGAATGCGGTCAACGGCGCGAAGTATAGACAGTGTGAAATGAGATAAACCCTTGAACCTATGGATTCAAATCATCGAAAAAATAACATGCACTATTTTTTTTTTCACTCAAATGTCGGCGTATCGACTCGCGCAAGATTAGAGGAAAATCCCTCCACGCAACTGACAGCAAACAAGACGCTAAATATTGAAACTACAACAGACCGTCTTCTTGTAATTCCCTAAAGCTCTGATAACACCGAGCAATCTAGATATGTGAAGACTGAGATATGCAATAGCCTGTAGCCAAATTGACAGATGACGTCCGGGCAACACTTTTGACTATTCTGGCTTCTCGTGACGTCATGCAATGGCGGTTTTCTGTCTGTCTCTCCCACACTGATTCCACCACACATCAATAATTGAAATGACATCGCCAGGAATAGTAACCGTGAGAATAATTATGGCCAAGAAGCAATAATTACGGGGAATAGAGAAGCAGTTTTGAGGGATGGCTTTCTATTTGTGGTGCTTTGTAACCGCCACGTACCGCCACAGCGAGGCTTGTCGCAGGCGAAAATGTGATTGATGAACTTTAACACGAATACTGAGAGCGATGACGTATTAACCTTCAACGGGTTCGTCTATCTCGCTCATAATGTCTGGAACGGATCATTCTGTTTTATAAACATTCAGTTCAACATCGTCTTGAATCAATACCTTCAGTGCGGATGTAACCTATAAAATATATTTTCCCATCTTCATTCATTCATTCATTCATTCATTCATTCATTCATTCATTCATTCATTCATTCATTCATTCATTCATTCATTCATTTATTTATCTGATGTTAGGTTAACACAATTAAATCCAAATAACAGACCATTGACCAGAATTATTGTGGCAGAAAAATGGGTAGTAAAAAGACCTTCCGCTTTAATCCGTGAATGTATTCTCTACTAATCATGTTCATAACGCATACAGGCGGGAATCACATTACACTGTGTACTAACAGCCATTTTGTTTAATGGGCTGTGGTGAAATGTAATCCCATCTGTCGTCTTTACAGTAGGAAGCTACATACCAAGCTTGAAAATAATCGGTGAATTTGTTTTTAAGCCAGCGTGTTCACCAACATGTGTGCGGGACGGGAGGAAGGACGAACGAACGAACGGAAGGACACCGAGTAGCCTTCTTCCCCCCTCTCCTCTACTATAGTAGTCGTGGACAAAAATTTGATATTTTAATTGAATAATATAGATGCCTCTGACTGGTCTTGTTGTCGGATGGAATTTTGTCGGATGGAATATTGTCGGATGGAATATTCCCAATAATTCTGATAGACAGACAAATCCCATTGGTTATAAGAGGAACGAATAAATAAATTGAAAAAAAAAAACCCCCTAAAAAACAAACCGCCCACCTATTAAGTACAGAGGCACTCTCCATCCTATTAGCTAACCTGACACGTTAAATAAATGCAATCCGATATTGTGATTGAGTAAGACAGAGAGATATAAAGTCTGGTGTTTTTATAGACCGCGATTTCGCCCTAATTCTGATTGGCAGGCAAATCTCCTTGGATAAAAAAAAATGAAATAAAATTAAAAAAATCGGTCCACCGTTAAAATGCAGAAGAATCTTCTATTATGGTTGAATAAGATGGAGAGCTCTGTCTGAGATTATTGTAAAGTGGAATTTAACCCTAATTCTGATTGGCAGGCAAATCTCATTGGATAAAAAAATTAAATGAAATAAAAAGAGTAGGCCCACATTCTTGGTACAAAAGCACCCTCTAATGTATGTACTGTTGGTACTCTTACTCGTTGAGATTTAATCTGTGGAACATCTCGGTCAGATGTTTATGTTGATCGGAATTTTCAACAAAAGACGAATTCTATTGGATAAAAACAAATAAAAAATAATTTAAATACTAGCTCATTTTCTTAGTACGGAAGTTGACCCCCATCTATATTATATACTGTTCGTCACTTCATGTGCAAGAATATGTTAAGATTTAACGAGTGGGAGATCTCTGTCTGGTGTTATTGTCAAACTGATTTTTCAACATAAAGAAGAGGATAACATATACAACTGAATAATTCAAGGTCGAACGGAAGGTCAATCCGCATACCTGAATTTAATGTTTCAGACAACAAAGGGGGTAACGAAAACTGGTACCCTAGACACTTACATAAAGCTGTAGAACGCTTAATTTGTTTAAAACTTTTCCTGATTTGTGTTGGATAATGATAAATATCAGTAATTGGAGTAGGCTAACTATTAGATTTGTTTGTTTGGGGTTGAACGCTGTACTTAAGGTTATTTTACTCACACTTCCGCTTGCAGCCCATTGGGTGAAGGAAACTCCCTCGATGCCAAGACAGGACAAGTACATGACAATCACAGGACTTAATATAAAGGCACTACGAACAGATCAGCATAAAATTGTACACAAGCTTTCAACATACCAGGTAAAGAGGAAGCTTCAAACCAATCTTCTGCTCACGCGATCTTGGCTTAGTGTGGGAGTTTAGTAATCCTACATCGATGTACAGTTCACGAGATCGAGTCCGCTTTTCGACCCTAAGATGTATGAGTGATTCACATTGTGTGACTCGGGCAATCACAAGAGTTGTTTCTACAAGGCTTCCCGCCGGTTCAGCACTATATTTAGGGAAGGCACAGTGTGAATTGGACTTATCGACATATAAGTGAAATACCCGTGGGTAGGATGTTAAAATCCAACGAAACATACCCAACCGTCTCTGACTAACAATAGGAAGAAAAAAAGAAGGATTGTGTTTTTCATGAAAAAGTATAGATTTATTATAGCGTGCTGAGAGAGGAACCGACATGGCATTCAAATATAACAAATCGGTACATGTGTACCCAACAAGAAATACAACATTGTAGAGGTCAATTATTATATAGATTATTATATACGTCATATCTCCAACTCATTTACTGACAAAATCCTTACGCACATGCGTAGACACATCCTCTTCAAAATGCTGCCAAATCTTTGAACATTTAGGATTATTTGGCGTAACAATTCACAAATCTTCATGGCTTGTATTAATTCTAGCTAGCAATAAAATTTTTCTAAAAGCTAGTCTAGCTGAAGATAAATATTCAAATAACACATAGGGGGAGATAAGACAGTTAAAGTTTCTTTCCTGAGCAATGTGTTCCGGTTGGTGCAACATAGACCTCTTCCTTTCACTGATTTAAGTAATGGGGATTTATCGAGATGCAATTATTTTAAATTTAAAGGGTTTGTGTTGATTTAATTGGTCGAATTAAAAAAAAAAAATCTTTTGTTCGACCAATCAAAACGTCAGGAAGTAAATCCTCTTAAATCATCACCGCGATGTGCACCTTGCCAACACAGATGTTTTTCTATTGCAGTGTTAACAAAATTAAATAATGCAGTATTCTGAGACGCAGAAAGTTTTGGCGAATGACAAGTTCCGTTTAACCATATCTTCAATTTCTTTAATGACTTTTAAAGCCGTTAATTACCAAACATGGGCAACTATCCACTGGTGATTGGGTTCAAATTATTCAGCCATGATTGTGTCCCTGAATTGTTAAACCTGTCATTTTCACATGGTTGTTACACGGACTTCAATCTTTTTTGAAGGAGGAGAAAAACCTCAAAACAAAATGGCTTCTGACTTGATAACTGGTACCGAGCTGTGTTCATAATTGGTGTTCGTAGTGCATGAACAGCATTATAAACTATAATCGATTCCGGGCCATCTTGCTTTGCGCTTTTTTAAGTGCTGGTCTAAGGCATACGTCGCACCAATTATTGGCAGAAATAAAGCACGATGGCCTGTCATAATGTACGAGAGTTGTCTTTTTCTCGTCCACTATAGATACTCTCGGGAGAATACGATTGTATGAAAAGCTGCCAATGTAGTAAAAGAACCAATATGATCATTGAATTGTATGGTGGACATTTCAAGCCATATCATTTGTGCCTCTGTAACATTGAATGTTATTCTTTAAATATTAACTTAAATAAACAATACTTTTTTTGTGAATTTATGAGATGAGTTACTGAGTCGTGGATTGATTTTCATGAACATTTATTGAATAAAAGTGAATTTTACAGAGATACATATCAATTGCCACGAAAAGTTCATCACAATAAGTGAAAAGGCAACAGGCAACTTTTCATTCATCAAAGACCCCATATTGTTGATAGTTTATGTCCTGAGACTCGTACATTTTTCGTCTAATTTCTTCTCCTATCAGTTAGCCTAGGCATATTAGCCCTACTGTTTTACTGAACCCATCTTTAGCTGCTGTCCGGTACACAGGGCGGTAAACTATCCCAAAGTTATTAAAATTTGTGGAAAAAGTGATCGAAATAATAACTTATCTGAACATAATGCTGGCTTAATTCCTTCATTTCTAAAAGTTAAAACTTAAAACACAAAACAAAAACCTAATGAGGTGTTTTGGTTTTAAATCTCTTTTTATAAAATGCAGATTTGTTACAAATATAACACTCCTTCCTCCACGTTCTTTGCACGTTCATACTTAAAACTGACATGCGCATTTAAAGGTTACTTGGGCGAAAACATAGTTTATTTCTAGTTGAATGGGAGCACGTTATAGGTACAGGAATTCTTGTTTAATGGCTGTGGCATTTTAAAACGTTGTGAAGTATATACACATCCAAAAACAAGCATTCTGAGCTATAAGTGGAACAACTTTCCAAAATGGCGATCTATCAAGCTAAAAAAACTGTACAAATTACTTGAGTTTTACCCGGTTGCTTATGTAAAATTCGTTCTAGTTCTCATCGGAGTAAAAACAAATTTAACTCAAGAATCACAAACTGTAAGATTAAAATCTGGTCTTAATGTTAGTGGAGCTAAAGTAGTTTAATATTCCTAGTTTGATGTGGCGTAAAGGAAACGGCGTATAAAAACGTGAGCCTAAAAGAGGTCAGGAAAGGTCATTGCCTCTCTTGTCCAATAAACAGCACATTAAACGGCGAGTCACAAAAAAATCGTCCGTTTGCAATTACCCAGGTATGAAAGCTTGTCAAATCGACGTTGATTAGTTTAGGTCTAAATGCGAGAACAGAATGCAGACAACTAGTTAAATATGCTTTTAATAAAAGCAACAAGGGTTATTAACAGTCTACGCAAAATATATAACCCGGCCATTGCCTTTTTGCTGCAGTCGTTAGCAAGCCAACATCAAACAAATTGCTCGGATACCTATCAAACTTTTGCAAATCCAAATACAGTCCGTGCTATTTGCACTCAATTTCTTGGATCAAATACAAAACAGAAATACTGGCTCTCCATAAGCAAAAAAGTCTGTCCAATCAAAAAGCCACAAGCATAATATGGAGTGATACCTCACGTGCACCTTTTACATAAACAAGAAAAACCCTGACTTTTACAAGGCACGTGATTGGTCCATTGCGTCCGTGTGTCATGCGCAGACTGCTTTTTAAAGGTTTGTTTTACTGAACTTACATACTTGAAGTTCAGGACAAACAAATACATCCATTGTCTATATAGTTAATGTTCAAAGAGAAATAAGAGATAAAACAGAGACAAAAACTTAACAAAGTTCTTAAAAACGAAGTTTCAAAATAAGAGTAGCTTCTCAGCACTTTTCACCCCGAATCTTTTCGACTTCGAGCCAGACTGGTCAAGGCAAGAGCAGCGCTGATCTCTTTCCAATAAAAATCTTCCCCGTTCCTGAAATCGAAACAGAAAGTCTTAATAATTTATGGGAAAATATTTTGATTAGACGGCCAAGGAACCTAGAGCAAAACTCCTAAACCTCTTATTTTCCCTAAGAGAGAC
>JARFOD010079700.1:0-19876 GCA_031763545.1 Mopalia muscosa
AGTATAGTTTTACTCTGATGTTAAAAGATAGTTCAAAGCGTGCATATTCTATTCGAGACTTCTGTCCCCACTCCCCAAAGTGGAAAAGCCCACTATTTAAATTGTTTTTAACACACACACACCGATTCGGTTCTGTCTATAGCATACATTTGACCTCATCGGGAGTTAGTCTATGAGCCCAATGAAGAGAGAATTTAGAACAAAGAAATTCAATTGTTAATCGAAACAATCAATGTACCGGTATTTTGAATCGAAGGGCCTCACTCAGCATTACGCCATTTGTGCACCTGGTCTGTTATAATCAGTTGATTTGATAGAAACCTGACTTTTATTATCATCAAATAGCAACAGTATACGAGCAGTAAACTAAACAAACTCCCAATCGTACATCCGCCAGTGGTTTGACACATAGGCAATAGTCCCATACAAAAGCTTTTAGGCTCTATTTTCTCAGATTACTTCAACATTCTTATATGTCAACAACTATTACAATTCATTTTCTTCATCCTTTTCTGTATTTTATATCATTATGGTGCCAGCACAGGTTACTCCAGAGAGTCTATTACTTAGGGAGTTACTTTGGAACAGTAATCCTCTTACACATGTAGCATGTTAGATATCTTATCTGAGGTTATGATCCATGCTGTTCACTAGAACATTTGATCTTGTTTATTTAATAACTTTATACCTGTCTTATTTTCCTCCAGTCATTTTACACCTAATGACGATACAGGTATATGTATCGAAACGTTGTGTTCTATCACAAAACAAGAAATGGTTATCCAGAAGTTGAATAATTATAATTATAACAGTTATTATCTTAATTGTGTAAATATAATTTCAAACTTTTAATGAAGCCTGCATTGATTTTGTGATAATTACTTTTTAAAGTCTTGTATAATTGTAACTCAAATTGCTTTGTATTCATTATTAGGTTTCCCGACAAAGTGATGTTATCTTTATACCCAAGGCAAATTAAACGTAACACGGCATGCTAATAAGGGATTTTATAGATAAAATTATTTTAAGTAAACAAGATTCGAATTGGCACGGTACCAACTTCTCCACTAATTCAAGATATATACGCATGTATCTGTATGGGGCTCCATTCCGTTTTGAACATAGCTGGGTTCAGTTCAATGTAACGGAGGCTACATGCTGATGTCAGCTATCATCTCAAAGTAAGTCCGGTTTATCACCGAAGTTCTGTAATCAGCCTTGCCACGTTTACCATGTTTCAGCGGTCACACAAAGACCAAAATAGAATTGAAAAATAAAAACGTAGATACCAATTAAATACAACTGCCAGTTTTCTAACAGTGTATCGCCTCACGATAGACTACCAGAAAGACAATCTAATTTTCGAGCATTGGCCTTAATTATGAAGATTCTTGGTTCTCCGTAAGCAGTGTCAAGTTTCGTCCTTACGTTGTTAAATTGAAGTTTTATTTGACTAGAAATTTGTCAAAAGCGTGACAAGATGTAGAATAGAGTTTCACGTTAGGAGATTCCGGATACATGTCATATTCTCTCGAGAATACCAGTAAACCTGTACAGTGTATATGTCATATAAGACAAAGTTTATAATAATTTTTTAAACATGTATAACCTTACAATGTGTGAACTGATTTTATGATCAACAAGAAAGGTCATGATAGGAACACTGTCTCTTTGGTTATAGAATTTCTCTGTAATAAAGATATTCATTCGGTGTCTCTGTTTTACGGTTTCTTTTTTACCTGTGTCACAGTGATGTCCGTGCATACAAAATAATAAGACCCGAGAAGACAAGGCTGGTTAAGATGAAAACGATTAGTTAATTTTCCCAGTCCTAGATTGGATATAATTCAGACATCAACAGCCTGAAGAAGAAAACAGCTGTCAGAGCGACGTAAGTATTTTGATTTGCCTGCCCAAACCACAAATCGCCAAACAAACACAAAACATGCGAAGAGGCAAATCTTGTAGGCGGCAACTATATAAAACAACATAAGTTATTGTAAAAAGGTACCTGTGAATATGCAAATCGAAGATTTGTCAGTACATAGTAAGTATGTTAAGAGTAGACCCATACCTGAAGAAGAAAACAACAACTAACTGATTGATAGAACTATTGAATTTGACTGCCAAGAACTGCTCAAGGTAATATCCTTATATGGTTTAGGCTCTCTATTAACTTTTAAATTACAAAATGAATTTAACCAATCGTTCAAAAGAATTAAACTCATAACCTGCCCAAAATGGTGGCTCTTTATTCATTGTCCGTCATGCTTAATGCCGCAAACTGGTTAGTTGAATGAGGTGAATGAATGAAACTGAAAGCCCAACCAAGAATATAATTAATGTCAAAATCTCACAATAGACAGTTAACCAACTCAAAAGACATGAATCAACAAACTTCAAAAAGCCATCTACTATATATATATAAATAGAAGGTTAATCCGTAACAACTTCCAAGACGCTTTGGGATATGTTTTATTTTCTAATGTTAGTAGTATTCCCTTCTGTTACCAAATCATGTGCGTACATCCGAGTAGTCCTTTATTTATTTTCTTGCATGATGTCGTCTCTCTGACCGGTTGATTGTCTGCTAATGTGGAGATAAAACCTTACCTGTTATTCCATATGTTACAAATTTACAAGTGATGATTGGTAAAGAAAGAAATCCATCATTAAATAAACAATTAAATTGACATTTTTTTAAATTAAATATTGTAACAGCCTATATGTACAACAGCATAGGGATACCACACAATATTAAATTACTATAATATTTGTAAAATCTTATGTATATCAACCTCATAAATATACCATTACCGATGCCGGGATAGTTTGTTTTCAAGTTGTTATTTATTTTTCTTGTGACTTGACAGCGTTTTAATCAAATCTTTTATTTATTTGTGCCACGTACGTGTTCGTTATGTTGATTATCTCCATATTTGAAAACAACTGTAAACTTTATGTTTATTATATAAAACGCCGCAATAATGGAGTACTATAGAATAGATCCCATACACCCTTTGTTCGTTCTATAGTTCTGTATTCGTCTCCTGACAATGCCGTCGTCTGTGCTCAATGCCACCGTCTTTGCTCTGCGTATAGTCTTGATACAGCATTTGTTCGAATAAATTAATTGGCTGATTGTTGTTCGTCGTCGTGCTTTAGCCGAATTAAGTAAAATTAATAAATAAGTACGAGTATATGAAGGCCAAAATGACGATGCTCGAAAAGGGAGCAACAACAAAAATATTGAAGTCGTATTCATGTCATCTACAAGAATGGATGTAGAGGACAAATTCATTACACTTTTCCTTTTGTTTCTTCAAAAGTATATTCTATGAAAAAAGGCAACCGCCTTTTCAAGCAACGTACATATAAATTTATTTATAGTCCTATCATTGTGCCTGTGTATGTAGACTATGAAAGCATTATTACGTCTGTTTCATCGGGAAATAAACCGATGTAGACTACACAAACAAAAAACAAAAAAAAATGCTGAAAACGCCTGCTGCCTGATGATCGAATATTTGTTTCGTTTTTGACAAAAAATTTCTAAGAACTGAATGTGTGCTTTTGTGTTTCGTCCATTGCTAGACATGTGTGAGTGTATGTCGCTTATGAACTGTAGACAGTTCACACTGTGCCCTTTGTTGTTGTTGTTATAATCTCGCTTCAGGGGGACTACTTCCTGATCAACGTGTCTGGACACGGGCGCGTGCCCTGTAGAGGCTAAACGTGCACGGCATATGCTCTAGTTTAGCCTGTCAGCGTAATGTGCTCATATCGTCATGGACTTCGTCTTGAAAGTCTACACAAGACGATTGGAGCACGAACGAAGGTTGGATACGGTCTCTAAGGTAAAACCTATCAGAGGAAAAGCGAATCTGCTCTACCTAGACTCCAGTTGTTTAATCTTATATTGTGTATAAGGCTGAGTGGTCTAGGTGGTCGGCATTTACTGCTGGCGATTCAGTGCCTAACTCTGAGAGTCGTGGGTTCGATTCCCGGACGGGTTTCAGCCTGCATAATTTTCTTACCTAGAGTCTGTTCAAACTAAGAAAGTGTTATCCCAAAATAACGAAAATACTGTTAATCTTCACTTTCCAAAAGATACACAAAAAATATAATTTGCTCTGAAAGTGGTAGCTTTAGCCATGTAAGCCCGACAGTGGTAGCTGTGAACAATAATAATAATTCTAAACAGAACGAAAACAATACGTTCCCCCGTTTGGATTTTAAAAGAGGTTCTGACCAAATGGTCCAGAGCCCCTAATTAAGTAAGCATTTTCAGTTGTATTATATAACCATCTTTAAGGTTAGTTGTATCCTGGTCACCGAGTTCAGCACAGATCTCTTCCTCTGATAAATCAGAGAGATTTGCCTCTTACTGTGTCTATGTGGAGTGACGGCTAGGGGTAACTCTGTTAACGCCTGTTGCCATGTTTGCCGTTGTTGTCTGATCTGGACAGAAAGGCGATACTTTTTTTCATAGGATTGTTTTCGTTTTTACTTAATATCACAAATGGGTATGCCATGATAAGGCACCATTACCTCCACCCTACACTAGGTACCAGTAGGAGTGAAACCTCACCTCTGGTGACCAGCAAGGGCAGGCAACGAGGGTTCTATGCGCGGTATACTAAAATAGGATGGGAGATAACATCATATTGTAGCCCCCGTAACACTGATATCAACCACAGCCAATTGCAAGGGAGTTGACATATCATACACACACGTGACGTATATATCGTGAATGAGAGGAGAACTTGGTACCGTGTCTATTTCTATCGAATGTTATTTAGTTAACTTTAATATATTTCGTCTATAAAATTACCATAAACGCTGTAACGAATTTAACATTGTCCAGTGATATCTAAAATGCCTTGGGCATAAATATAACGCAACTTTGTCAGGCAACCTAGGAAATATACAAAGCAATTTCAAGATTTCAAAAAGTAATTATCGAGAATATCAATCCAGTCTTCATTAAAAGCTTGAACTCATTTTTCCATCATCAAAAACAGCTGTTGTGCGTGATGTGGAAATCATTTTTAAAATACCACCACATGACGCAAACATATTTCAGAGGCATTTGAAACGACAATCTGGTAAGTACAGTTTTACTTGTTACGTTTAAATGTATAGAAAACGAACTAGCAAGGTCCATAATCTAACCTACTCTGACTAATCATAGGCTATATACAAATACTTCGACTTAATACGACATAAACAACTGCCGTCTGAAACGCCCCAAAAAACATAACCTAATTGATTTCCTCCACAGTGACCGTATTTATACCATCCACAGTATAAACAGCACCTTTTCCCAGCGGGTTAAAAAAAAGAATTAGGCTTGTCTGATGTTTTGGTTGGCACTGGAAATGGAAAGATACAATGCATTTTCTTTATTCAATTATTTGTTTTGCCTCAGGCTGGACATCGAGAAAATCTTTGATGGTTTTGCAACAGCTAAATTGATCCACTACTGTAGACATGTCCAAAAGGCTTACTCAGTCGGTTAGAAATATGTGGTTACTGTGAATCTTTTTTCCGAAGGCCTGCAACGTAATAAGGTTTCGGTGGTACCGACCCCTTCAGTTTATTTACCAACATACCTTTTACCTTAAATAATATCGAAGCATCCAAGGTAACTAAAGACCGATTTATTTTTTTTTATTTAAGCAGCTCAGCTAACGTCGAAGTGACAAAAAACCAGCTCCGCCTCAAACTATCAATGTTTCTGTGTACATGCAAATAAAAGGCTAACAAAGCAGTATTGTACACAGCTTTTTTAAAATAATTTCCTGGCTTTGATATTTCAGAAATTGGGCAAGGATGGCTACAGATAGACTTAATTGTTCTGGCGTAGCTTATAATGAAACAGGTAATGATTCGTCCGATGAACACTTATTGACCGTCAATTCGCCGCCAGATACAGTAAGTTTCCAATCTTAAAATTGCCAATAATTATTCTGGAGTATAGTGCTACTGAGCTACTTTAAATTGTATAAACTATGTCTTTATTGTTTTAGCTTTGTAGAATAGCAATGTTAACGAATTCAGATGTCCCCGTATTACAGGTTCGATTTCGATGTGAAAGTTGTGGGTTCGGGTTATGTTCTTTTAATAAACATAAATAAATATATAAAAAATGTTAAATATAAATGCACAAATGCATACATAAATAAATAAAATGTATTGGGACGAGCACTATATAGTTTTTCCCGAATGTTGTTTAGAGCTTTATCATACAACTTAAATAACAAGATGAATTTTATCTGTTTTCACCTGAGTTGGACGACATTGGTTACAATGTTGAACTTCAGACAACCCATACCATCGATTTGTCACGAACGGAACTAAACAGAAATGAGTGGAAACTTCAACAGAAAATGTCAAAAGAACATTACCAGAGAATGGACATTCTGTATAATATCAGAGACGTCCCTCCTGTGGCCCTCATCGTGGGATTTGCAATTCAGGTGCATTTTCGTCCTGTTTTAAAATAGCCACAGTTTTTTCTGGTAAATTGACTGATGGATTGTTTAGTGTTTCACGCCACATTTAACGGTATTTCAGCTACACTGTGTCATGAATATTATTAAACAATCTCTACATTTTGTGTTTTATTGTAAAACCTTGTTTCAATATGCTTCATCCATAGTTAAATATCAAAACTTAATTACTGATCTCAATGTCCAAAAATACTACTTAAAGTCATCAAAAATAAAGATTTTTTTTAAATATTTTACAAAATGGGTTTTACAATGCACGCTCATCCATTCCTGAAAACTGATGACTTTTCGCAAATTTACCTGGACTCGTCAACTAGATTAAGGTCTTGCTGGACCCCTTGGTCGATTTGCAGAAAACCTGTTGTATTTAGTCAGTTATGTAGACATATATTAACCTGTATTATGCATATGTATATATTTTTGGAAAGGTTGAATACTCAGGATTACAAATATGTGACAGTGATGAGAATCCAATCATTATTTTTTAAAATATTGCAAAATAAAAAAAATAGACTGCATTTTTCAAGGCTTACTTCTCGAAGTACAATAATGGTAACACAAAATAAATTAATTGATCTAGTAAAGTAGTCCTTAAGCTAGTAAAAGGTGTCTCATTTTTTAAAAATTTTCATTAGATTGATCAGAGTGTACTTTTTTGTCTACCTAACGTTTCAAAGCCTTACAAAAGTGTCAAATAGAACTTTCAGAAAACATTTTAAAATATCTAGGACGAACTTAGAAAAAATGAGACACAGTTTACTAGATCGCATTGTGCTCTTTACAGTGGTACAAGTTTGAAGTTTCTAACTTAAATAGTTTTCTAGAAATACGCGATGGAAAATGAAGGGAGTCCTTAAAAGTGAACTGCCAGGAATAGGCGATTAAAGTTTTACTGTCAAAAATTGCACCATTTCTTTAAAAATACTCTCGATAAACGTTGAAATGTTTCATTTGGTCACAGTAATCGCATTATGTATTGATATACTTGTATTGCTTTTGACAAAAATTAATCCTGACTGTCATTAAGTTGGATTAAAACGCATGTTTTTAGAAAAAAGATAACTCTGCTTTCGACGTGTCGCCTGATTGAGCAGGTGTCAAAACTAGTGATTTCAAATAGCCAGGTGATTAGCTTGATTACACATTTAGCGGACTGCCTTGATTGTGTACTCAAACAAGCTGCTACCATACCAAAGTCCAGACTTGTAAGAAATACCATCAGAAAGAGTATCCATATTAACAATGGGACAGGAAATCGGACAAATCTCATTTCGGCTGTTAACAACTTGTGGTATGTAAATATTTATTTATCTTGAAACTGAACTTTATTCCAGAGGCGCTCCTCTGTAGACCTTGGACAGTCTGTATTAGAGCATTGCCATGCTACTTGCCCCATCCATGGCGATATAAGGTGTTTTCACGTAGAAAAGGTTTTCATGTGAGACACATATAGCAGACGGCGTATCGTTCAAACATGACTGTAGTTCCTCGTGTCCCCGCGGCCTTTTCTGTTGCATTCGGCATCTCTTCGTCATCACTTTCACACAAAGTTTGGGCAATATCTTTCGCGCTGAAGCGCTAAGGGCTGATCTCGGGATATCTGCTTCAAACTCCCTATTACTGCTCTCTGAGTCTGACGTTTCTGTATAATTTGACTCATGCGTATCGTACCATGAAATTCCAGTTATTCTCAGTAAGTAAATTCAATCTGTCGGACTAGAAGGGTCACTACACGGTCTTTTCCTACCCATTATCTTATTACGGAACGAAATTTATATAGGTCTGTACTTCTGGAGAGCAAACTTAATTTTTTATTTTTATAGATTTGTTTTTATTTTTTATACATTTCGTCTGTAAAAGCTTCTACTCAGTTGGAATTCATCCGTTTAGTTGATGGGCTCTTTTAAAATTAAAAAAACTGTGGAGCGGCAGGGTATTTTGGCACATACTTACACTCTAAATGACATAAAAAAAAGGGCCCCCAACATACATGTGAGTGTTCATTCGGGCTCAAGCCGACGGTCCGTTACGCTTTTCTCAGGTAGCCAGCCATGTGTGGTGTATTAGTCCAATACAAAATTAACAGGCTAATCTCTGTAGTCAGTGGGGAGCTTCCGTCTCACGGGATAATCCCACTAGTCTCCGTCACGTTGATAATGACTTGTGAATGTTCAAAGGAAACCTAAAAATAAGGCTAAAATTTAACTGTTTGTAATTATAATTTCTAATTACTTTTTTCACTGACATATAGTTTGAAAACTTTTAATCGAAGCGATACATTTTTTTTTGGTCAATCTTGAGCGCAAGGTGCCAAGCAAGACCATAAGCTTATAGGCCACAACACTATAATAATATAAACAGCATAAAAACTTGGGATAAGCTCAATTATATTAATTTTGTTTTAATGATATGTTTGTTTGTTTGTTTGTTTTATTGGTGTTTAACGTCGTACTCAAGGGTATTTCACCTATATGGCGATGGCTTGTCCAGTTCACACAAGATACAGTCTTATTTCGGCGGAAAGCCGAGAGGAAACCTCGTGAAAACCACCCCCGCGATTGCTGGAGTCACAACATGTGACTCGCTCATATACCGGATGGTCGACAGGCGGACTCAAACCGGTAAAGGGTAAATCGAAGCAGGTTCAGTTTAGGAAGCCCACTCGCAACCAATATGCCATGGCCGCGGGCTGTTTTAATGATAAGATTAAATGTACTGGCGTGAGACGCAAAATACCTATTTGCTTAAGAACGACTTCATTTGATTGTAAGTATGGCTGTATCGATTCGAACAATTTGCTTTGATATGCTGTTGTTCACAAACAGTTATTGAACTTTGGCCCTACACAACTTTAACGGTTTTTTGTTTGCCTCCGACACATAAATATACGCTAAGTCTGAAACGAACGCGGAGCATGTGCTGTTTTGAATTGTCCATACCAGCAAAGAACCATTTTCATTAACACAGATTCGCCTGAAACAGGTTTGTCAGTATATGTTCCACAAAAGGGCCTTATGAACACCAGCTTTTTACAGATCGACTTGGAATAAAGATATTTCTTTTTTTCTTTTGATTTGGCATGTTTCAGTTGTCCGAATTTAACATCTCTATAGTTCCTAGACAATAATGGTAATCTGTTATACGAGTTCCAAGAGTAGTAGTAAAGACTGAGTAACTCCGGTCGTATTTGGAATCACATAATAAGGAAGTACATCATCAAGTACTAATTGTTTACTACATAGATAGTAATGAGATATCCCACAACTATTTATGTAGATATATCTTATTACATACAAAGATGGTAAGACCAGTTTTATTTTGCGAGGATGAACGTATTTGTTCATTTATTCTTTCCATTGTGAGTATGTAATTTAGTGAATATATTCAGCTTTGGTCCTTGATATCAAGGTATCTCCGCAGCTCGTATAATTCGATAAGATCTGAAATTAGTTGTTAGTTTGGTTTATCTGTTGTGTCTATCTATCGGCTTGTATGCATTTGTTTTTTGTTTTTGTTTTAATGTTACATTTTTGAGAATCTATACAGCAATGGCCCGCAATATCAAGGTATCTCCGCTGTTCGGATAGTTCTATTGCGAACCAAAATGAGATAACTATTTGAGATATTATTTGTTGTATTTTAATATTTTAATATTTTGTTATAATATCTGTTTGACTTTAAATATTCAGTGATTAGTTGGTACACATTATTTATGTGGTGTAACTTTGGATATAAAATAGCTGGTAAAGTGTAGCCGAGTTATTACGATGTTATAATTGTAGAGGAGGGTTGTTTGTTTTATCCATCCCAGAATAGTGTATAACGTAAAAACAACGCTCATTACATTCTTTGTACCATTCGTTTTGCCGTTTTTTTTAAATTGACTTTGACGTTGTTGATGGAGTTTATTTCATTAAAGACTTATACCAGTTTTACGTCAGTTTTACATTTGTGTAGACTGTCTTTAGCTGCAGCTTCATTTTCTATAATATTAACGCGAACCCGGTCACATTATAAGGTAATTTCGAGACCTAAATAACATATTTGATTAAATACATGTTCCATTTCGTGAATACGATTAGGGACCGAGGTTATAAAAGTCCTTGAGTATGCTCAAGATAATATTTTGTGTCGGCTCCGGAGTCCGTGTTCCAAAATTGAGGTTAAATTAAAATTGGGATTTTGAAAATTTAACGTTTATAATTGTTAAAACATTTTACCAGTGGCAAACAAAATCGCCTCGAAGCAGACGACAAAACAGCTTATTGCATTTTAAACTTCATTCAGGGTTGAAATGTGAATTGATTTTCTATGTGCTCAAAATAATTTATAACAGCCGAATAGGAGCACGATCTCGAGAGTTTGAGCAAAGATTCGGACTTGAGTATGCTTCGGTTCCTGATCTGTTATCAGACAGTGAGTTTTCTATGGAGTGTTTACTGCTTATCAAATCCGATAGCTATACTGTTCGTATGGGTTTATGTTCCAGGATGCATTCTAGTGCTCTTAAAATAGCCACTAGATCGCTAGAGTTTAGTTTCAGTCGTTTTTGTAATTTTAGTTCTTGTATAACGTTTGAAGGTCCTGTGTGGTATTGCTCGTTTCTAGAATCGTCCGTGTATAGTTTAAGTGTTCTTTATAATGGTGGTCTATATATCCCAAGTTGTTTGTCCTGGTATATACACGATTATCTTTTTTTCGAGACTATATTGTCATAGAAGTCTTCCCAGCTTTTTGTTTTTTCTTCCTTATGTGATTTTTCAACTATCTTTTTATGGTTATTTGTATTTCGAATTTTCTTCCGTGAGTCTAGTTCATTTAAATTTTCTAAGAGCCCTGTTCGTTGCCGATGTATCTTTCTCGCATTGACGGTTCCGACGGTATTTTTTATTACTTTTTGTGATAAGGATATGTTTGTTTGCAATATTCATTAAAGTTGTAGTTATGTTTTGGTTGAAGATGTCTATGTTATCATTTATGATATTCGTAAAGTAGATATCACCACATTCAAAGCTTGCCCAGTCTGTTGTCAAATGTTGGAATTTTCTGCATCTGGCTTTAGGTTAAAGCTAGTTATTATGGCGAAATGGCCGCTCCTTAAAGGGTTTGTTATAATGGCCCATTCTGCCTTAGAGGCTAAGCCGGGCGAGGTGATCGTAAGATCAAAAGCCCATTGTTTCACGGACTTCATATCGATGCGTCTACCTTCGCCATTATTTAAATACAGGTATGCCAGATTTCTGCCAGTCATCCATTTTGACTGTTTTGCCTTTCTCATCTGCCACCAAACAGCCATTGTCCCACATTGGGTTATGGCTGTTCAAATCTCCGCATACGATAATTGTTCATTCATATTTACCTGGTATATAATCGAGTTCTGTTGTTGATATAGTTTTTAGAGATGTAGGTTGATTGCCTCCCTTTTTACTGAGTCTATGGGCGTTCCATTGAAGTAGAGTAAAGTGTTGTAAATTGCAAGCTGACGTAGGTAATTTATCAACTAAGGTATTGTCTTACGTGTTTACATTAGATCGATGTATTCATGATATTACGTGACAATTATCTCTTTTGATCTGAATTCCCAGTTAAGGAAATCCTTTGCTATGTTTACAATTAATTTTGTCTTACAAGACTTAAGCTTGGGGTGTATTGTGTTAATTACAATGTTGATGAACCCCAGGAAGTTCAACATGCCCATTCCAATATGTGTTACGGCTTGTGTCTGATGAATTTTTGTTTCCCTAACTGCCTCAGCATATTAAATACCTATGTGCAGTTCCGCAGTTTTGTAATAGCTGTATCTTTACCAGCCTGAGCTGTGGTTCATTTTACAGTTTGTACAGGTCTTTTGAGTTTCAGTACACTGCTGGTATTAATGAGGTCCAGATATCGACGGTCGCACCGTTCTTGCCTTGCAATTTTTAGCTGTGTGCCTGCAATATTTCTGACAACTGTAACACCTCTTCATTGTTTCGGAGAAGGGTTTTACTATTCTTTTACGTGACCATAGCACGATTTTTGTGGGATCTTAGTTCTTTTAACCATTACCATAAATGATACCGTATATGAGCCATTTACATTGCTCTTTACTATTATTAAGACTGCTTTACAGAGACATGCTTTTCTGCCAATAAATCTAGTCTTAAAAGTTTTTCGAACTGTGTTTTAAAGTGACAGACCAGTTTTAGATCTCCACCGGGCAGTTCGTACACAGATTTTACACCACGAACCTGCTGTCTGATATCCTTTGCTACTTTTACTTTGGGAAGTTCAGTTGCCTTTATGCTATAAAAAAAATGTATCTCTACAATGAATTCCCTTGTCCACGGTTGTCTTGAAGAGTGCGGTGAGGTGACGAGTGCGATGGTACATTTTTTCAATGTCAAAGTCATTGCATAACATGGCTTGACATTCCGATCCGTTATTTACATTGTCCATACCACGTCAACGTCGGGCATAGAACTAATTCAACCATCAAATTTTTTTTAACACGGGAGCGGCCCTAAAACCACAATTTCAAAAATCTCTAGGCAAAGGAGTCACCTCCTTGAGCCTTTACCATCACGTACATTCTGTGGCGTCACGTTGAGGACGCTGCTCTCCACGAGCACCTTAGTACTTAACAACACATAGCCCTTACTTTTCATACGCTAAGGTGTAACCACCCGTACAGTGTCATACTTTATATAGTTTCCTTTCAATGTACCGGCTAATCCGAAGATTACAAATAGCTTGGCATAAACCATGTGTCAAACACAGCTACCAGCATTTTACCTTACCATAAACTTCAAACTCACTTAATTTGTTATAATATGTGTTTAGGGAACTGGCGATAGTGAGTGAAAACTCGATGTGTCCAGTTCTCTCTAGGTTTTTTCTATTTGACATCGAGACCTACAGATATGTACATTGTAATAAACCAGAGTCTGAGGATATACTATTTCCTATAGCAAATGTTTTAACGAAGGCAATAAATGATACATTGAAATGAACGCCCATGGGTTTGGTTTGTCACGACACGATTGTAAAAGAATTATGTTTTTTTCCAGAATAGATTGACTATCGTATTGAATGGCGTTTTAAAATAAACTGTTCAGTGCATTGCGATTTTGTTTTGGTCCGCATTTCAGTTGTCGGTTAACATGATTTCCTCGTTTGTGTCCATGACGGCTGTTCTCTCTGCTGCGATTTGTGCGTCTCCGGCAATCAGCGCCAAACTGTTCAGTACAATGGGGTTGATGTCCGGTATGACCACGTTTTTGCAGGGAATGCTGGGATTTAGGTTAGTCTTTTGTACTTTTTAATCTTGCTTTTTTCTTCTTATCAATTGATTGGTTTTTACTTTTATATTTAAGGCCGACAAATGAATGTGCCGACAATGAATTAATATATTAACCCAAAACAGTTATTGCATGATATAGATCAATTGTCGTCAAACGAAACTTAAAAAAAGGACCATAATTTGCAGTAAATAGCAATTTGATTTCGTTTATCAACTGTTGACGGTAAAGTGAGCCACACCAATAAAGTGGGTTACTTCTCACAGAACAACAATAGTAACAATGGTATACGAAGCTATTTTTCATGGTGTTTTGCACAGCAATGTATACGTTATTGTAAATGGTTTCAGCCATTGCTAGTTTTCAAAGTTATTGAGACTGTTTTCCTCACCCAAGGTACAGGAGGGTCACACGAGAAACACAACCTTAGTATTAAAATCGTAAATTAAAATCATATAAAATGGAATTTCTTTTTTTTTCTTTCTTGCAGGCTTCCTCTCTCAGAAGGCCCTAGTATATTTTATATATTCGCTGTTTTGGACAGATACAGCGGAAATGAATACAACTGCTCAAATATAGGTTAGGCATATATTGAAAGTTCCTGGGTTTTATATAAATACATTTTCTCTGACCTTGGAGGTCTACCAAACTATGATCTTGATGTGCCACGGGCTTTCGGTTTCATGCATACATAATTATATAACCAATGATTGATCTTTGAGATGCCATGAAATTTTACAAGCAAATGACAATGGTCCATGACGATAGGGAGCAGAAGTCTCGCCGAGAATATGTATAATTTGTAGTTCTGGTGACATACTCGTTTTGAAGTCTTAACTCTTTCAACATTAAAGAAAAATTATTCTTCCATTCCTGGCGATTTATTAAACAAATAACCCAAACAACTCACTGGAAGTAATACTCTTCAGCCAAACTTGACATTAAGCTACGTAACTTTCTGAAAATTCGCAAAATAACTGTTGCTGATTTTGTTCGGATTTGAAATCGGCATTGTCTATGTAAACAAATCGCTCCCAAATACTGTTGATGGGGGGAGTTCTGTACGTTTTACATTTCTATTCACCTATAAATCATTTCTAGAGAATAAACCTCTTTAGCTTTATATTTCCCTTGTATTTATAGATACTATAAAGCCTAATATCGTTTTTGCCTTTAATCCTATAGCGTTTAGTGTATCACATAGTTGCTGTGGTCTGAGGTTTTATTTTGAAAAATAAGTTCAAAAAAATTCTGGAGAGTAAACTGTTTCAATGGGCCCTGTTTATTTTGGACATATGTTGCTTTATGAAAGGCGAGGCAGCCAAGCAAAAAACTAGTCCTATACATTTTGCATGTAATCAAAGAGAGACTTTGCAACAGTAGCCGAAACACGAGACTTCGGCTACAAGACATCGTCCCCTATAATTTTCTGGTAGTATGAAATTCCTGATCAATTGATTGATAAACTGTTTAATACACCTTATACAGGGTTTTTTCACATTCACAGTGAATTCCACTATGAACAATGGATCTTTGCCAGATGACTCAGTTGCCCAGTACAGACTACAACAGGTATGACCGCAAAATGCATATGTTGCCCCAGAGAGTTAGGAGGGGGCTGTATTTTGCCCCGGTGATATATCGAAGCTTAGGGGCAGCATAAATCCTATGTGTTTCTCATGTACTTCTATTGCGTGCTGTGGCCCTGTATTGTCTCCGTTAGTTACCAGTCATGTCGAGGGTAGTTTCCTTTGCCCATTGGGCTGGCGCGCCGCCAGATGTGTGAAATAACCCTCAGGGTTTTTTTTGTGCTAATTTTGCTGACTGGGGGCGAAAAAACTTGTCTTTCTTTATATATCAAATAATATATTTCCCAGTATCCAATCATCAGAATATCCCAAACAGTGAAGACGTGTGGGTAATTTATAGCTAAAATAGACTATGGTCTTATATCCCTGTGTCATTGCATTACGTCAAGAAAAATATGCAACTTAATTAACCAAACAATTCGTGGTATTTCTGTGGATAGCCTCTGTTGGCTTGCTCAGTTGGCCAGACGTCTGTCTCACTAGAGGCAAGCAGGAATTTTCTTTCCCGATATCCCTGCTCCAGTTGATAAATCTTGGGATATATAATTACTTGGTTCAAAATTAAAGATATTTTGCTTTAAAAGATGATCTGATTAGTTAAACTTCACGAGGTGCACTAAGGGTGCAGTCGGTTTTCCATATTTATTTTTCTAGGAAAAAAGTTGGGCCCGCTCTACTGCCCAAACCGCTAAACCTATCTTGAAATTTTTGCAATATAGTACAATTACTTTACACAGTTGATTCGTTTGGACGTCAAATCAGATTTTTAAAAAATATTTTTCAAAACGGCTTAACGTTTTAAACTAAAATGATTTTCCTATGCGTAAAATCTTTGGGGTTCACAAGTTTAAGGCTGGGTTTAATGTAGCGTTGAAATTAATTACGTTTTAGGACGAATTAAAACAAGTAAGACGTTTAGAAAATTATCCATGTTTTGCTCCTGATTTTTTCTTAAGGAACAATTCTACAGATTATCTTACATTCTCCCGATTGTACATGTAGGCCTGCACATTTGATGTACATGCAGATTAAACAGCTCTTTATTTTTCTTAAATACCCTATAATCACCCCTTAAAATAAGTAAAAGAGAATGGAGAGCCATGATCAAGGGGAGATAATACCAGAAGTCTATCAAGTAGAGGTATGAAACCAGCCATTACCCAGTCCCAACGGCATTAAGACTTTCTGTGGACTTTCATATTGCCATATGACTCATTGCGCAAGATATGGTGGATTTCGTTCGTTTCACGCAGTTTTAATTTCTGAATCGACTGATGCATTATGGGTGAAATATAACGTTTGAAAAGTGGTAGAAACAGCGTTAACATGATATACCCATGATTCCACATCCAATTCATGCCCTTGGAGGTTTCTCTATGTCTCGCTAGGGGGCGCTTCTTCAACAATCAGCGCTGGTCTGCTCACAATGCCGTTGAGACTGGGTAATGGCTGGTTTCATACTTCTACTTAATAGACTTCTGGTAATACCCAGTAGCTGATAGAAATATTGCAACGATCCTTCTCTGATATTAGTTATCGCCTTCGTGACGATAACGCCAAGAGATCGAGATACTTTCACAGCAGTAGTGTGGTAAGGCGTTTTATCACTTTATTAGAATCCCTACCTTTACTCTACATAAGTCGAATTAGTTCTGCTTTTAATTTACTTGTGTATAATTCTTTTTCACAAAAATGAAATTTTATTTAACTTATCTTAAAAAAAAATTTAAGTTACAGAAGAAACATTTTTACATATGTACAGTAATAAATTATTTAACAAAGGTAGCATCCTTTTCCAAAAATTTTGGAATTCTTAATCACAAAAACCTAACAATTTCACATATGTGTAAACGAATTTTAGTTTTGTAAACGAACGTTTTATTTTAGATGTGTAAAAAAGAGTTCCACTTAACAAATAACTGAAAAATAATTTCTGCTTAAGTAAGGGACTGTGTCCTACAGTCGTTTGTGTTTTTATCGCTCTGTGTAGACTTCCAAAACGAATGCAATGACGATATAAATATACTCCACATTCTAGGCATTTTTAGCGTCAGCAAGGCACACTCACAAGTCGAAAGAGTTGGTCGGAACTGGTTCCTCTGCAGCAAGATTACAACAACAGCAATGCAAAGCGCAGGCTAGAATGCCAACAAGTCGAACACTCGCATATATTTACAGCCAACAACGGCTAAGACACAAAGACAGAACTTATCTAATGGAAAATGACAATTACGGTGAAAACTAAAAAGCGACTGTTTTATGCTTATTCAGCCTTTGCATTGTAGTCTACATCATTGTTTCCCGACGAATCAGACGCAGTAATGCTCGCAATTGTAAGTCTATACAACAAACTTAGCTTGCCTGATTTAATCTTCGCTACAAAATAACAAATGTTTTGGGCAACGGAGAGAGTGGATGTGCTTCTGATCAAATTGACTTTTTGGAGAAAATTTATTGCCGCTAAATACTGCCTAAATAGATGTTGTGGGGGAGAAGCCTGTTATTGAGGTCTTGTGTGCTTTTAAGAATTCCACATATCTACAAAAGAGTGCAACTATTTTACTTCAGTGCAGGTTACCACATATGTTGAATTAAAGTTTATATCACATATGTCGATTTTTCACATATGTTGAATTATCGTTGTTGGCTGTAAATATATGCGAGCGTTCGAATTTCCACAAAATAGAGGCTGATGTAGAAGTCTGTAATTTCTTTCTTTCTTGCGTTTACTTCACATATCTACAAAAGAGTTCCACTCACATTTCTATTTTACATAAGTGAAACAGATTATTTTTTTGCTCTCTGTGATATAACACAGTACGAAATGTCCTTTTAAAGTTGACATAAATGTTAATGGTTTTAATCGTAGTTTTATATGAAGAGCTCAAATTCACTGCTACTTTTTTTTTTAGAATTTTAGGTAGTTTTTTTTTAACCTTTTCAAAAAATGAGTTGTCCTGCGTTTGATGTGGCAGGAGAACTTATCAAGCTATAAAGTTAAATTATTGGTTTCCAGATATACCTGTTCATGCCCACTCTGTTGTATGCTAACATATTCCTAACAACTTTCATTGTTTTCAAGTTATTACTGTTCGATTTCATTTGTGTATGTTCTAGTCAAAATAAAAAAGTTGTATTAATTGTCAAGTTCTTAATACAGTCCATACGCATTTTAACAAAAATGTCCCATTTGCTCTGAACGGGTAACTGAATTATCGAGATAACTGTAATCACAGAACGTTGAATTCTAGAACGTTTTCGCCGTATGGAAATTAATATTAAGATGTCTTTGCTAAAAATATTTTTTTTTTTAACTTGACCGTATATGGTAATCGGTTGCTTAAACAAGAGTAAATCTCTGTTAGTTCTTGGTAACCTCTATTGTAGAACAAGCTGTCGATCTGCGTTAAGCGAAATCTGTAGCAATTTTTTTGTTTGTTTTACTTTTTACCCTTACATTTGTTTCAGACGATTTTGCCTTTGGTAGCAGCATCTGCTGTCCACATTCTGCTGGGCTTTAGTGGAATAATCGGGTATCTGTCAAAGTTTATTGGTCCGGTCACCGTGGTCCCGCCTCTTATCTTATTGGCTTTCAATATTATACCTATATATGCAAAGTTTATTTCTGTCCATTGGGGCGTTGCTATTCTGTGAGTAATTTGAATTTGTTATAATTAATTATAATTGATTGATTGATTAGTGTTTTACACCACATTCAACTGTATTTCAGCTACGCTGTGACATGAACATATTTACAATTTATATTTTATTATCAGCACTTAAAGAGAACTCCAATCAGAAGCAGCCTCGGCCGTTTACATCAAAAGGAGAAACAAACTGAACTAAACAGAACATACATAAAGTGTTGAAAAATTCAAATATGTCATTATATCATACAAAAGAGTTAAAAATGTCAATATAAAAATTGGATATAAAATTGTAAATATTCCGCTTAAAATTGTGACAATTTTAATAATATGAAATCATTCATAAAAATTACATTTTATGATTCACACCGATCCGTATAAGAAACTTGATGACAACATCGCCAACAATGTTGTTAAACAAGTCCTTCATAGAGGTGACTGTGTAGAACTATTACCTAACAGTGGCAAAATCCGCAGTCAACCATTATGTGTTTGATGTCGTACACGCAGTCACAAATTTCACACTTAGGCTTGGATTTAGGATCATCAAGAACGAATTTTTGTGTGAGGTGACTGTGGCCTATACTACATCGTGTTAAAACCACCTGGTCATTCCGAGACATTCGCTGGGATTAAAAATTCTGACCAATAGCTGGATGTGTGTCAAGAAGTTTATTACCGACATTTCCATCCCATACATCCTGCCAAAAATTTAAAATGTATTGAGAAATTTTGGCCTAAAATCTTCATAATGAATTTTTATAATTAGTTATAAGCGACAGGGTGAAGTGGTAAACGGTAGGGGGATGGGGGGGGGGGGGGGGGCTAAATGGCTTTAGATTTTG
>JARFOD010079711.1:0-19872 GCA_031763545.1 Mopalia muscosa
ATATGATGACGGATTGTCCACTTCACACTGTACACTGCCTTATTACGGTGGAAAACCGGGAAGAAATCTCGTCCCCCGTGAACGGTAAATAGAAGCATGCTCGGTTCAGGAAGCTCACTTGCTACCCGACTGAGCCACGGCCGCGGGCCCAGGACAATACGAAGCTCCCTCCAATCACCCGCTGCAAGAAACATTAGATGTGCCAAACAACATGTTACACTGAACCGTTCATCTGTTTCAACTGCCTGGTGTTCAACGCCATACTGAAAATCGATTTTCTTGTAATACAGTATTGCTGATATCCATGACATGCAGACACAAGAAAAAGCCAACTGGTGTCTCGCAAGTTACTGGGGTTATCATCACGCATTGCGAGGTTTTCAAATTTCACCGTCAGCAGACCGGGGTGCGGGGACAGCTTCCTCGTGTCCAGGCGTTGTAAAAACTAATTTAAGGGCAACGCGAAGCCGATTTGTTCATGTCTTTGTTTTATGTCTTGGTATTGTCCTGACTTGTCATAGAGAGTTGCTGGTGACGTCTCGAGTGGTTTCCTTCACACATACATGAGTGAAATAACCTTAGTTGCGGCGTCAAGTCCCAATCAAACAAACAAATCCACATCTATATAAGCCGGACAAGAATTCATACTATATATTTAATTGCCAAATCAGAGATATTGGTTCTGAAGCGAAATGCTTCTTTGGCGAAACGTTCATAGCGAAGCCGTCTTGCTAATACCAGTTTTTTCGAATAGCATTGCTGTCTTAACTTAGCACTGGAGGAAAAATAATTTTCCAATTTTTGTGGAAACGTTTCCCATGTTGCTTGTGCCAGTGCATTTATTGTGGGAATACACCGCCGTCATATAAGTGAAATACGGCGTAGAACAGGCAAACATCCATCCATCCATCCGTCCGTTCATCGCGGCATTATTCAACTGCCTTTTCCCTTAAAAAATAATCGTGTGTCCGGTTATCAATTTAAAAAGGAATTTTGATTACGAAAAATAAAAGTTGTAAAGTACTGAATTTAAAAAAAAATAAATAAAACAAATACATGTCCAGCTTTGAGATTCACTGTATGACGCAAATTCGATAGAGGCATTATTCCATTATTATTGGAAAATAATGGTGTGCCCGATGATCAATTTAAAAGGAATTTAAGATAAGGAGAAATAAAATATGTGACAATAACAAATAAATCAATCAATAAATAAATTAATTTATAAATGAATAGTTTTAATAAATAGATCAATACGTAAATAAAATTTACATTTTTTTTAGAGAAAACTTTGAGCCTTGGGAGAATATAGATGTGTGACCTGGTATAGCCTATCTGGTTGGTACTCGAGAAAGACTTTATCTTAAGTATTTTGGACTACAGCGATCAGTTTCATCTGTACATTGTAAACAACTGCAGGTGTTAAAAATATTTACACAGTAAAATTGTTTCTCTGCCAATCGATATTTGTGTGTATTTTTGGACACATGTATTGTTGACTCAGTGCGTTCAAAAGCTGGTCATATAACTGATTTATATACATTCTTATTGGCTAATTTGAATGGACAAAGTCTAGAAAAGCCGTTACAGCGTCGACGCCCGGGCTTGCTTCGGTCAAGTCTTTATAACATTGTTTACAGCGTTCTGAAAAGGAAAAGGGTTGTTCGTATGCTAATTATAGCCCGATCGACACTATGACGACCTTTGATCTTAGTGGACTTGTTTCCTCCGGTCAGCTAGCTGCTATTCACTTAACTGGACACTTAAACAGCCATTATATACTGCATCGACCAAATGGTGTATGCATCAAAATAATTATAATTACTAAATACGTAAATATGGCCTAAAAAAACAACACTTTTTCGACCGAAGTATCCTGTCGATGTTCAATTTAGAGCTATATATATATATATGGCTCTAAATGACTGCCTAAGTGTCCGTCTTCAATAGAGAGTGACCCGTGAAATAGTTCAGAAACATTTCAAATTATCAGGATATTAGGAGCCTAGTTTTGTGTAGCCGGATTACTGCAGAAGATTGCGACCACGCATGACTGGTCACGTTTAGGCTCGATGACAAATAGCCAGCTCTGTTTACTTTCTCCGCGGAAGGGTTCCCTTTGTAACTAGGCTTTCTTTCTGTTTCTATTATTGTGCTGATGACTGGTGTGAGCGTTAAACAAGTGTAACAATTCCCTCTACAGGTGTGAATTTATTGTTCATTCTTTGGTCAATTTCACACGATATAGTTGTTTGTCAATCTACCGTACCATTACATTCATTGGTCCATTGCCAAAGAAAGACCTTTTATGAAAAAACCCAAGACTTCGTGATCAGAATTAGACATGTTAAGAAATGAGTGTCTATGTTATGTGACACGTGTTTCGGATTAAAATAGGCCTTTTGTTGTTAATACCTGGCCGGAAATTAACACCTGTAATTTCATTTCATGCCTCATCAGTTTTCTGATTAAATTGAGTAACTATCGAAGTACGCATCTGAGTGTGTAACAACATTTAGGCGATTGAACAATGTTGTAGGGGAGGTAACTGCGGAAAGTTATCTTAGATGAGATGGGGCTGATTGCTCGAAGCGCTATAAAATTTAATCGATTATTAGATGACGTCACGCCTTTGAAGGTTTATCTTTATTCAGCTATTAGAGATTTAACCCTATGTTAGCGATTAATAACGTTACAGCAAATGGCCCCTGAAAATTTGGGCATGTCTATACAACACAATTATAAACTTTTAGTTCAGTAATTTTAGCATTATACTTACTGTGGAATGTTTTTCCATGAGTAGGTCTATACTTACAGTAATATATTAATGGAGAAGAGGCCAACTTAAAAACACTTAATATGATGATGTATAAGGACTAAATTAAGACCAAAACGAAAATGCAACCAGTAAGAAGTCATTTGGCCATAGCTCTCTTTTGTTTTTTGTTTGTTCGGGGTTTAACGTTGTGTTCAAGGGTATTTCACTTGTACGACAACGGTGTGTCCACTTCACACCGCTCCTTGCCTACTTATGGCGGAAAACCGGGAGGTAACCTCGTAAAAACCGACCCGGCGCTTTCCGGAGCCACATCATATTCCAGATGTTCGACAGGCGGACTAGATCCCGTGAACGGTAAATCGAAGTAAGATTAGTAAGCGCACACGCTATCACTAAGTCACGTCCGCGGGCCTCACCTGGCCATGAATCTATCAGCAAGAAGAATTTCGGTTTATTTAAACCAAACTCATTAGATGTAACCCACTACTGCAGGCTGTTTGAATAAACTGAAATATAATTATAATCAACATGAATTATTCATCATATCTTTGAACCGTCTCCATACTCAAATCTGTGAAACTACAAATCGCTAGAAATTGAAATATCCTTGTATGTTTTTCGACGTATTGATAAATCATCATATTGAAAAATTAATCCCACTGACACAGGAATGTCGCTTAATTTAAACAATTAAATACATTCTTATGTATTTAGACAAGTGTCTAAATGGATTTTAATCCAGGGTTGTTATGGCTATCCACAGACATCCGGAGAACTTGCACCATGACAAATAGGTACTAGGTGAAACACTGAATAAGTTTGCTATATCAGATATTAAATCACGGTCTAGCCCACGTCAAATAACGACAGCTATAGGCTCTTTGATGTAAAAATTACAGTGGTTTCATTTTCTACTTTTAATACTGAAAAATGGCAGACATTATACACATTTTACCTGCGCAATCACTCTTTTGTGGACAAAGCCCCCAGGAAATCACTGGTGCGAATTTAAAAATTAAGAAAAGTTTTAACTGAACTATCCCTGAAATGCCAGAAGAAGAACGGTGGCCCAAATTAGTTTTAATCGTCACATTTGGATGATTACGATTTTACGTAGTATTAAAAATTGTTCATAAATAAAACCAATATTGTATTGTTTGTTTGTTTGATTGGTGTTTAACGTCGTACTCAAGGGTATTTCACTTATATGACGACGGGCACATATACAGAACCTCACAACCAAATCTGCTTCCCGTTACCCTTAAGCTCTGCGAACACCAGGGCAACAGAAAGCAGCCTCTTTTCTCGCATCTTACGATCGACCGATTAAGTCGATGGATTATTCGGCAGGGCCATGGCCCACCCGCTCCCTCACGGGGCCCAATATTGTAAAAACAAAAAACTTATCACTGTGCATTTAGCTTGTACATGCCAAGGGAACTACGACTAAAATTGTAAATATAGAACATTTTAAATAAGTATTTTTAGTTACGTCTACACTGCTATGAGCATACACAAAGCTATATAGGATTGAATTTGACGGAAAGCTTCTAGATTCTGCTTCTTGAGACAAATACGTTAATCTCGTTTGACTCTGTAATTAACGCAAAAATACACCATTTTGGGCAACAAAGCTGCTTTTATAAAATAAAAAAAGGATTTTTGCTTAATTCGGCGGAGGGAATTTCCGGTTGCCTTGGTGCTCTCCTATCTAATTCAGGAGCAACATGAAGCCGATATGTTATGTCTTTGTTGTATGTGTCCTGCATGTACTGTCTTTGCCTGTTGCCAGGGGTGTCGAGGGTGGTTTCCTTCTCCCATAGCCCTGACGGGCTATCATAAGAGCGAATCGACCGTAAGTCCGGTGTTAATCTCAATTAAACGGACAAACACAATCTGTATTTTTGTATACATTAACTTTTAGCTCACTTGTAATACTTTAATTGATACACATATTATATTGTATTCCGACGGACTGTTAGCAAAAACGACCCGGGTTCGAATCCCATCGGAGGCAGGCACAGTTTCTTTCTCTACATTAAAAAGTATAGGGCCTACACATTATGGGTAACTGTTACATTGCACATTTCTATGATCATTCGGATTTATTTTTGAATTAAAGTATACGCCTACCGAAGGTTAGCATCTACACAATAGGAGAAAAAATCTTGCGAGCAAAAATGTTTACGTTTTCTATGCGATATAATATAATATCATGGAAGAGTTTAATAATGATATAAAGAAAAAATATCAGCAGGTATTTATCAGACGGGGCAATAAAGATGTGATAAATTCAAAAAGTTCTAATAAAAGTTGAATAAAGCGGATACGTGAAGTCACTTTCACACGTCTTGTGTTAAGGTTCCATGAATTGGTCACTTGATTTATCAGGGTGTCAAAAACTAAGGATAAAATATTGTCAGGAGAGCGGGCATTTAAATGAAGTCGTGTCAGTCGGCTTGTTGGCAGGCTTAGATAAACCGTAGTGTCACTCTTTTGGTCATTGCAGGGTCATTTCAAAAGGATTGTGTAGTAGTTATGATCAGGCTTAGTCAGCCTATCGCACAATATCTTAGTCATTTTACTCGAATTAATGGATAAAGGGACAGCTGGGGACCAGTGCAATAAACTCTCATACAGGCCCATTGACCTACCAATCAACGAGCGTGTCACAGCAGCTTGTCACATGCCCATCAATCACTGCACGTGAGAAGATTCCACAGATTGATCCGCGAAGCAAATCAGAAAATGAAACCAATCCTCGTTCTTTTTTATTAACCTTATCGCCTCATTTAACGCATTCTAAATAAGATTGGATTTTAGCCCCACTCTTGGAATCCACGCTTCCCTTCTTGTTGATGGAGATACCAAAACCGAATTAGAAGAGTGTGGTCATCGGATTTTTAAAACACGCTTTCCGATCGATCTTAGCACTGTATCCTATGCGGAGAATTTTCATAGTTACACGGCTTTTCTATAAACTTGCGTTTTCAAATGTTGTACATGTAAAACAGCTTTAATTTCTGTACTGTAAACAGTCTTGAATCAAAAATAAATAAAAGTTTTGCACCGAATAAATTAAATGATTGATTGTTTTTTTTTTTTTCATTCATATGCTCTGAATTCCATCAATAATTGACAGTAGCACACCAAAAACAATAAGTGTTTCCATAATGTTGGAAAGTTAATATTCCTCCAGTGCTAAGTAAAGACAGCTTTGCTACTCTTCAAACAAACTGCCCTTAGCCAGAAGGAGACCAATGAAAACCGTGTTCCTGTGACAGAATGTTTTTAAAATAGGGAATGTGTGTTTGTTGGTGTCAACAAAAAGTTTACTTTTTTGAGTTAAATTGGTCAATCTATAGATCTTTGTCTATCTATGGCGTACAATATGTTTGTCAAATAGCATACTTCCACAATTACATGTAACTATTATACATGTATATGGACAAAATGAAATATAATTATAGTTATACACGATATTTCCATCGTCACGTCTTCACAAATCCGTTTCACACGTAACACCGTTTCTCAAACATCTCTAAATCTGGTTATGCGACGGGCGACATAAACTTTTGAATGATTATTGTGTCTTTTTAGAAAATGGCGTTTAACAGTATTTTCGTTATTTTGGGATAGGGAGGTCAAGACGACCAGGCATTTACTAGTGGCGATTCAGTGCTTTGATCAATAACTTTTGATTGTGATGCACGATTTCAAGAAGTATTTTAATTGTAAGTTTGACGCATGGTCTTTAACGTCGTACTCGAGGGTATTTTGGCTTATACGACCACGGATTGCCACACTATTTCTTTTTAAATATGATAGAAAACCAGGAGGAAACGTCGTAAAACTATACTGCAGCGATTGCTTGAACCACTTCGTGTGACTCACTCATTTATCTGATGCTTGACAGTTGAAGTCGAACCCTTCTCTGGTCCATCGTAGTGGTCTAAAGCGAATTCAACGCAAAAACACCCTAATTGAAAGTACCGAAAATTTTTCGGTTAATTGAAAATTTTAGTTTTTAAGCTTTTACATATATCCTTTATACTACTGTACAGTTATGATGGGTCTTGACTTAGCTGAAAGTTTCTAACCTTAATTACCCCCCCTTTAGAAATAAATGTGGTCTGTAACGTAATAACGCAAAATGTTTTATCTCTAGTACTCTCGGACTAAGGACGGTATATGTTCCAAGGATTTCATGCAAGAGGAATTGAACAGTAATTGTCGCACACTACTTTCTGATAATGCTAGTGTGGCTTGTTTTGGGATACACCACTCACGCTTATTGAAGCGATTCACAAATGGAACTTTTTCAAACTGTTTCATTCAAAGCTTGATAAATCAGCCAATCAACTAAACCCATTGGCTTCTCGGGCATGCATGTACAAATCAAGATAAGGCGATCCAGTGTGTGATTGGTCATCCCGATAAACCAATCGACGCCGTTTGTTTAAATACAAGAAAGAAAAAAAAACAGAAAAAAAAATAAAAAATACCCGAATACTTATTCGGATTCGTAAGGGAATGTTATCCCCTTTTCATTTTTAGAATATGTTTGTATACATTTCGATAACTTAAGAAAATGAAGAACATCAATCAACGTGAACAGTATAGTACCAACGATTATGATTTTAATTTCCACCATAGTTGTTCGTTAAAGGGGGTGGTGGGTTGAATACATTTTTGACGGGAAAATGTTAGTACATGTATAACTTTTAAACATACAGAAATTCTTCCACGAAAGTATGCAGGGGCGGATTTATGAACCATGCATGCGCGTTTCTCTTATATCCATTCGCCAACGTCACATTTTATAGCCATTCTGAACAAAAATACAAATAAAGTCAGCCCTGAATATACGGAGAAGGCTAAGAGAGAGGAGATCTATAGGCGATAAGACTGGGTTTATCACGCCGTGTTCCCCGGGATGTGATTGACGTTCTTCCGCCGGACCCGATCAGATCACAGCTACTCTTATCGCTGATCCTCCCCGTAAAGATCCAGAGAGTTCCCTTCTCGAGAATCGCATAAAATCTCAACCTTTATTTGTCAATTAACAAATGATTCACCCCTTGTAGAAGTAGAAAACCAAATTTATATCGATTTTGTCTGAAAGGAGTTTTGGAATGCAGATGAAGATTTTGCGATGGTATGTTTCTGGTGGGAACTTGAGTGCTCTTAGCAGGGTATTCGGTGAGACGATATAGTTAGGGGCGGATTAGGCGAGCGTGTACTGTCCTTCATCGCGGTTAATTATCAGGGGTTGTTTAAACAGGATTCCCCAGTGTCCGATGGCGATAAATCCCGGGGAAAGCTCAAATGAACAGTCCCTTGTTGACCAAAGTAATAATGCCCGGACGGCCAGATTTGTCACTTATTGCTCATTCCAAAGCAGAAGTCTTTCTGGTGAAATCACAATACTCGCTAGCCCCGTCTAGTCACCTCTTTAGCTTTCTGCAACACCATGCTATTAAACAAACTAATACAAATTTATACCTTGATTGAATACTTCGTACGTATCTCAGTTAAATGGACAACGGTGTCCAGCTGGTACATGAATGAAAAGAACACATGTTCACCTTCAACTATACTCAGGACTATTTCAAGTGACACAGGAAAATAAAAATCTGTATTTTTGCGTTTGTTGTAAAATAACGTATTGGAATGTAGCTAATTTTCTCAAAAACTAAACGTCAGACTTCTTCGTGAATATTACTCCTAGTTTTGCTGCCGAGTTGCATACAGTTTCTAATTGGAAAATTAATGGAGTGACAAATCTTTCATAGGCTCTTATATAATATCAGAGCGTATGAAAGATTTAACATGTACAGTAACACAAGCGAGAGAGAACTCAGTTCTCTCTCTTGTGTTACTGTGCATATATTAGGAATGTTGTGAGGAGAAATCATATTGGATTATGATTCGTGAGAATTCGATTGTGTCAAAAATTATCCGCAAAGTGCAATATCAATACTTCTCGTGACAATTTTGCGACTGACGCCTTTGTCTCATTTTTTCTATAATTAAAACATAGTTTATTTGTTTGATTTCGGTGTAACGTCGAAATCCATAGTATTTCACTTATATGACGACGGATTGTCCACTTCACGCTGTTCTTTGCCTAATTACGATGGAAAAGCTAGAGGAAACTTCATAAAAAGCAACTCCGCGATTGCCGGAGCCACATCGTGTGACTCACTTATATACCGGAGGGTTAACACGGACTCGATCCTGTGGAATAGGATAATTGGTAAGCACACTCACTAAACACTATGCCACGGTCTATTATTAAAACAATAAAGTTGCTATTGCCAGTCATAAGGTGGTTCTACTTCTCAATTTTGTTTATCTCCCACCAATGTTTGTTTGTTTGTCTGATTGGTGTTTAACTCATATGACGACGGATTGCCCACTTCACACAACCTTATTACGGTGGAAAACAGAGAGGAAACCTCATAAAATCCAACCCCGCGATTGCCGGAGCCACAACATTTGACTCGCTCATATACCTGATGGTCGAAAGGCGGACTCGAACCCGTGAACGGTAAATCGAAGCATGTTGAGTTCAGGAAGCGCACTCGCTACCACTGAGCCACGGTCCCTCCCACCAATTTACTTCACATTGAATTGCTACTGCTGTGTTTTCCAAGCAAAAGATGGAAATCAACAGATACATTGCGTGCGGATTAAACTCGATTGACGTTCGTGAAATAATGTCACTTCGATTCCAAAGACAAAAGAGATTCTCCAAACAGTTCAACCTAGATTCAACGCATCTGTGTCTTTATTGTGGAAAAGATTTTAACATATATATATTTTATACAGTAAACATGTATATATTTAAATTTTAATCCCAAAATATGCAGGGAGTCTCTAATGCAACATTTACTGTAGAATTTTAAAACAGATCTGTGTATACACAAATATTTCAGATTGACGAGCAGAGAAAGTTTATTTCAATAATATAATATCAATATTTATATAACCCAACATACCAAAAGTCTAATAACTATGAGATAACTACAATGTTTCTCTTGTTTTCTTCACAGTAACCAAATCTTACAAAATTACAATTATAAACACTATTATAATGTTTTAAATGGAGAGTCCATCGGGCAAGACACGCTAAACCATAGTTCATAACGAAATAAACAAGTCTCCATGGTTAGGACATAGATTTCATGTTAACAATCGTACGTTAAATACTTTGATGTAACCGAGTTTATATCCGTTTTTACCATGATGTAACAAATAAATTACGAAATAAGACGTATTTACCATCAATAATGAATATGTGCACAGAGTACATTCAAAGTATAAACCCATCTAATAATTAGAACGTTCTTTCAGACAACAGATAGCACGAGACGTTTTCAGTAGTTTTGCCTTCAGTTTCTTACAGGACCAGTCCCCAAGGGATGCAATCATGCAATTAACAACCAAGCACGAGTTATTCCCCCTGATTAGGCGTGCGTCAGTATAAAGTGTATTAAAATTCGGATTTAAACACAATATAATGCTCATTATTCGTTCTGTTTGTTTGATTGGGGTTTAACGTCGTACTCAAGGGTTTAACGTCGTACTTAAGGGTATTTTACTTATATGACAACGTGCCAGCCCAATGGGTGAAGGAAACCACCCTGGACATCACTGGCAACAAACAAAGACAAGACGGAACAAATACAGGATGTAGTACAGACACTACAAACAGATCAACTTCCTGTTCCCCTTTAGCTCCGAGAGCACCAGGGCAACATGGAGCTCCCTCCAACCATCCGCTTATTCGTTCTGGTAATTAGATCTGGTTGGTCTGGGTAAAAAGATAAATGATATGGTGTTTTTTTTTGTATTATTGTGGAGAATCATAAAGAATAAATGGTACAGAATCAAAGAAAGATCAATCCATCAAGTAGCGCATAATAATATCTGTCTAAATTGTGAGTACATGTGAAAGGCAAATTTAACTGCGAAGTAATACAAAAAGCAGCTTGCCAGCAGTCTTTGGTCCCGTGGGAGACTAGATTTGGAGTTTATTCGACCTACCCATTTTAAATAAAGTTATTGTTTGATTTGAGTTTGAGGCCATAGGAAAAAGAAGCTTCATGTAGCCCTTATGCTCTCAGAACTTTACGAAGGGCAACATCAAGCTAATCTTTTGGGGCATCTTTCTTTTTAATTTTCATCTTTTGATTGCCCTGTCTTGCTAGTACTGGTGTCCTTTGACGTCTAGGGTGGTTTGCATTACTCATTTGAGTGGGATGCTGTCAAATGAGTGATGCAAACCTCCCTAGACCTCAAAGAACACCAGTAATAGCAAGACAGGGCAATCAAAAGATGAATATTAAAAAGAAAGATGCCCCAACAGATCAGAGTGATGTTGCCCTTCCTAAAGTTCTGATAGCTTAAGGGCAGCATGAAGCATGAAGCAACATGAAGCTTCTTCCAGCCACCGGCCTTTCACAAAGACTGAATTACAGTTCACTATGAATTTTGTTAGTTTAAAGGGTAGGTCAAGATAGGATACTATTCTTTTTAGCTTACAGATTCACCATGAACAGAACAAAAGGAACCTTATCTCTAAGACTAACTTGAACATAATTAATATAATATCAATTACATAGGTGAATCCTAAATATGATAAATAATTTATCTTTGTATTAAAATATGTAATGAGCATTATAAATTTATTGTCTTTCTCTTCAATATTTGAGATAACTGTTAACAAAAAGAAGAAAAAAAAACCCCAGGAAAAAACACTGCAAAGGGAATGGATAACACAAAAAATTATTATTATTTTTTTAACAGCAATACACACATTAAATCTAAAGCACTGTGTTTGATACTAAGGGAAGGGGATATTAACACAAATAAAACTACTCACAAAAAATGGCGCCAAATGTACATTCATATAAATAATGTAAATAACAAACAAATCAATCAATTAAAAAAAAAACTATTATGTCATTTTTCTTAACAAGAGATAACTAGTTGAATTCGTTTACTGTGTGAAATGTGTCTTGCAGCAAAATTTGAAGAAGGGAAAAAACAATTAAGAAATTTGAAAACTTAAAGTCAAACAACAAAACCGTCAAAAACAAGTTTTGTTTTCGCCATAACTTAATGAGAAATATTTTAAACTGAAGTACAACTATGTTCTTAAACATAAATCATATTTTAGGTTTTTTGCTTTTTTTCGGGGTTTCAAACTATATATTATGTTATTTACAATTGCTAAGAACTCGTTTCTTTCTCAGAGTCCTTTTTGCTCCAGAAGTCCTTTACTGGAGTCCAAGTGTTGGTGTTATCATTAGGTTGTTGTTGTTTTGACATGACCTAGTTTCTAGCCAATCAGGCAATGTTTTCCCTGCAATCAGGTTTGTAAACAGAGCCATCATTTGGTTGCCATGGAGACAAACAGCCAGTTACACAGGTCACTAGGGGGCATGGTTTAACTCCCGCTGCCATCTCATCTGACTACTTTGTTGTGCGAGCCATTAAATACGAAGCAATAATCTGGACATCAGTCTCCTAATCTTCAACATTTCATCTCACAATTTTAATTGTATTATAGGAAATTCAGTCAAATATAAGGCACTTTTAATATCTGATTTAATTTAAAAAGGGAAAAAAGTTTAAATGTCAACAAACAGGTATATAATGACACCGGAGCTGTTTTGACATAAGGCCACAAATTTCAAAAAATTATAAACACACAATATTAGTTGGGGTTGTGTGCAACCAAATTATTGATCTTTTCATCAAATTCAAACTAATAACTGTTTCTGCTAGCTCTGTGTAATTTGAAATTAAAGTTTATTGAAGATAGATGTCTGGATATATGTGCTGGTTATTTAGCGACTCTGCACAGAATGTAGTCTAGATTGAGAGATAGGCAGCAGGAATTAACCTCAGCAACCAGTCTGAGCTGCATCCACACCACTACTCTTTGTTATTGACAATGTTGTGAAGTTCTGAAAAACAATAAAAAATATTAATTTAATGATTGATAAATGTTTGTGCTTAACTGAATTTTGGGGTCAGTTGGGCATTAAGGCCCAGATGGTCGACAGGCAGACTCGATCCCGTGAACAGTAAAATCGAAGCAGGTTTAGTTTAGGAAGCGAAATCGCTACCACTGAGCCACGGCCTGTATATGAATGGAGCCTTGTGAAAAACCAGCAGGAAACCTTGTTAAAATGACACCAAATCTGAGAGAGCTACATCTTACTTCCACAATAACAAAATTGGTTTAATTTGTTTGATTGGGGTTTCCCACTGAACTTGGGGTTATTACACTTATATGATGAGGTGGTAGGCCAAAGGGTATAGGAAATCCCTATAAACTGACAACAAAGGTCAAATCACAGGACGCAATACAAAGACTGACAAACAGGAACCCCCATCCACCCACCGGCTCCAGGGTTAATCAGTCAACAAAAGTCTTCCCTAACGATATACACACATATATTGTTGCCTCACCTCAGACATGGTAGGGTGTATTCCAATCGTCCTGTCAAAGTCTGCTTTAGTGGCTCCTAGTTTCATAGCTACACCATAACCCTGAGTGATCTCCCCTGCATGAGGGCCCAACACATGGAATCCAACAACACGCTCCTACAATAATCAAAGAAATAAAGCTGTCACAGTTTATTCACAATATCTAATTATATCAGGCAGTTTTCAGAGATTATTTCACTCTTATGAAAACATGTTTACCCAATGGATGAAGTAAGAGTTATATGAGTGTACACACAGGACACAATGTAAGCCACTAAAAGGAGACAATGTCACAATTTGGTGTTCAGGCCTGTGCTGTTGGGGAAAACAGACAGAACACTTGAGAACGGGGTCTCTCCCCATGGTTATGCAAACTTAGTTTAGGAGGAGTGATTAATAGGTTTTCCCCAAAATATTTGCAATTTTTATGTAAATTTGCATTTTGGTATTGATTTTGACCAAATTTGTCATCCGATAATCAATGAAGATTGTATTTTAAAACAATTTTACGTTATTTTTCACAAAAGCACATTTATGCATTCAAAAAATCAGCAAAATAGGGGAAAATTTACATGTTAGGTAACCTTACAAAATTTTAAAGGACCGATTTTTTAGGTTATGTTGAAATAAAAGATTTTAGTATGTCAAAGAGCCATCTGGTTGTTGGTGTTAGATAGTTGTGGACTTACATGAGCGTTTTTCAGGCAGACTAGTTTAGCATAGCAGGCATTTTCTTCTCTGTGAGCCACAGTCCATTCCAGAGGCTGGAAATTTGTATGGTAAACCTGAAAAAATAAAATATCAAGCTTTACTAAAAAACTTGTCTTTATCTTGAACATAACACAATTCATTGGTTTTTAATTTGTAGACATCCCTGTAGCAGTGTGATTATGATAGCAGTGTATTCCAACAATAATTTTAACTTTTTACCCATAATATGTGTAGTGTTTTGATAAAGTTAGGTTAATCTACCTCCTTTGCTAAGTAAAGACAACATTTCTACTATCTAAACAAACTGCCATAGCCAGAGGGTTTAATAGCTGAGAAGTTTGGTTTGTTTCATTGATTGTGCTTAACATTGTGCTTAACGTTGTACTCAAGGGTATTTCACTTATAGGATGACGGATCATCCACTTCACGCTCCTACTTGCCTTATTACAGCAAAAAACCAGGTGGAAACCTCATTTAAACCACTCCAGTCATTACTGGAGGCACAACGTGTGACTCACTCATTTAACTGATGGTCAACAGGTGGACTCGACCCTGTTAATGGTAAATTAAAGTAGGAGTTGTAGAGCACACGCTTCCAATAAGCCACGGCCGCTAGAAATTTGGTATCACAAACTATTAACTTCTGGAACCTATTCTTATTTTGTGACAAAACACAATGTTTGACACATATGCCTGTATGATCAGCTTCTACTTATGCTAATTTCTACATAACCACGTCTTATTTCAGGATAAAATACATTTTGATACATACACCTGTAACATCATCACGTGTAAATAGCTAGTAAGCAGAAGTTTTCCACACCATGATTTATGCAACTTTCTGTACCTCTATATATTCTTCTCCGTACTCCTTAATGGCATCTTCCTCAGAGAATCCTATACAGCCGTACTCTATAGGGGTGAACACCGTCGTGGGAACATTCTGATAATCACACTGAAAACAAATAACCACATTCCAATCATGTGAAATCTGAACATAACAAATTTGTAAAAAGCGTCTTCATAACCCCTAGTACAATGACATGCCACACTACCTTTTGGGCCCATTTCACTTACATAGCAGGGTGGTTAAAGACAGCATTGCTACTCTTCAAGCAAACTACTGCCCCTAGCCAGTGCCAAACCAAAAACATCTTACCTATATTTAGAAAGAACTACCCATAGCCAGAGGGCATTAAATTTCCTATCAAATTTATCTTATTTTCCAAAAATATCTTGTAATAATTTTTTTTGAGAATATTTGCAACTTGTCAAGGGAGCTAACTGTAATGAGATAATTCTCCCACCTACCCAAAGTTTTTCCCCATTGAAGAGACGCCTGGCTAGAAGACGTCCAGCTTGTATTGCGACTGGTGTGAGTTCTAACCTTCCATCCAGTATATCCCCGATAGCATACACATTAGACACACTTGTCTTCTCAAGGTCATTTGTTACGACCTTTCCATTGCTGAAAAAAGAGGACAGATACAAGCTTGTCATTTTCGGTTGACTGATTGATTGCTCCAGGCAATTTCACTGGTATTGTTACATTTCCAAACACAGCAAGTCATCCAAGTGAGAATTTCGCCCTTAGCCCAGAGAGCAACCGGGCACAAATTTTTCGGAGATTGATTGATTGGTGTTTTACACTGTGATTAAGGGTATTTCACCTACTCACACTGTTCCTTGCCTTATTACGGTAGAAAGCCGAGAGGAAACCTCGTAAAACCACCCAAGCAATTGCCGGAGCCACATTGTGTGACTTACCCACATACCGGATGGTCAACAGACGGACTAAATCCCATGAATAGTACATTGAAATAGGCTTTAGAAAGCGCACTAGCTAACCACTTAGCCACGGCCCAGGAAAATAATACTGTGTAGTTCAAACTGCTCACCTTGGGTTAAGTTTCACACCGATCTCCTCTAAACCCATGCCTTTAGTACAGGCATCTCTTCCAACAGCTACCATAATCTATGGACAAGTATCAATATATTATTCAATTACCCACTTTGGTTCGCATTAAGGTTAATAAAACTTAATTGATACAATAAAATGGTTAATTGGGGGAAAAATGATGAAGCAGAAGAACTGGTGGTCTGTATCATTTTTTAGTCGGAAACCACTTTAATGGTGTAAATAAATTTAAAAAAAACAAAAAACAGTAACTGAACTTTACGTAATAAATAGGGAATATTGAAGGAGCACAAATAATGCAAAAAAATAAGCTGTAAATCTCTATCCTCCCATTTGTTTTTAAAATTTATCATTTTATTTATTTAACACCATTTTCCCAAATCCTAAATGGTCAATAAAAATATTAAGAAAGAAAAATAAATATATTCTTATCATTGGGAAAGAAACTTTTGCTTGCATCAATTGGAATTCAAACTCAGGTCTCTGGCTAACAGAGCCAGTGATCTAACCAACTGCACTTAAAAAGCCTTATGACAGAAAGTAATACATATAACAGGGCTTCATGTTTGAAATTAACAGGAGAGCTGAAAATCACTCAACTTGGTTGGCTTTATGAGAGTATTTTTATTACCTAGAAGAGTGACTATTCTATTTAATATAATGTTAAATTGGACAATCTGTGAGATTGAAAACAGTGTACCTAAATCTTTAATTAGGTGAGCTTAAGGTGAGGGTGAGTGATCACTCTCCTCAAATGTGAAACCCTGATATAGGTACACTATATTCATAAAATTAAAAAATGAAACAAAGCAAATTGTATTGTCCAAATATGAGGCCCTGTGAGGGAGCGGGTGGGCCATGGCCCTGAAGAATACTCCCTCGGCTTCCTTGGTCGATCGTACGAGGCGAGAAAAGAGGTCGCTTACTGTTGCCCTGGTGTTCGCAGAGCTAAAGGGTAACGGGAAACAGATTTGTTTGATGTTCTGTATTTTTGTCCGTCGTCATAAAAGTGAAATACCCTTGAGTACTACGTTAAATATCAATTAAACAAACAAACCAAATATTAGTTAATCTGCATGTCAAAAATGATAATATGTCTTACGGTATTATATTCCTCGACAATTTCTTCTCCCTCTGTTGTTTTCGCTGTCACTTTGTATTTACCTGGTTCACCAGCTTCAATCTGCTCAATCTGAGAAAGAAACAAAAATCTAGTTAATAAAATATTATTTTATTTAGATTAGTTTTTAAATACAGATGTGTTAATAGTGTGTCATTCAGCTTGAAAAGTGCTGTTAAATAGTGTGGCATTTAACACCAATCAAGCAACTCCTAGAAGGGCAGTCAAGATTAATCGAAACTTCGATTAATCACGGCTCACACCTCTTAGTTCGGTTCATGGTTCAGCATACACAAATAACATGGAGATTGCTAGAACAAAACACATGTCATACAAATATGAGGATGTTTCACATTATTTACTCGAATACAAATTATATTCATGCCGGTTTTTCTCGATGTCACAGTGCCTATTCTTTTATATCAGAAAATGTTTAATAAAACTTTTATTTCAAGATTCAAAATGGGTTTCAAGAAGTCTTAAAATATTAAAACTGCGAAATTTTCCTGTGAACTCAGCTGTGGCATTCTCCGCAGAAAGCGTTTATACAACCCATATGCGGAGAGTTGAATTCAGTAAACGAGGCTTTTAGTGTTTTTTACGACAGAAGGCAGCGCAGTTACAGAGGAAAAACAGAGCCTATTAGTATCTATAGGCTGCTACTTTGGATCACTGAACCGACCGAAGAATCGAGAAGCGAAAAAAAAAATAATCAAAAATTGAACCGAACTGAAGAAAGGTCGAATTGTGACAGCACTAACTCTTAGGCTGAAAAATCAAAAATAACTCTATTGACCTTTGTGGGCACTGCTCCTCTGATGAATTTCACATTGTGTTTTTCCATGTAGTCGCCAATTAGCTCCGCACATTGTTGATCAAATCCTCGGAGGAGGATTGACCTTACCATGACAGTGACATCGTAACCCAGTCCAGCCAAAAACCCAGCATTCTCCAAGGAGATATAGGATGCGCCCACACACAGAGTTTTCCCAGGCGAGTAGGGTAATGAAAAAATGTCATCACTACAACAGAAAGATAGATTTTAAGTTTTTTTAAATTGTATTCCACAGCATAACAATTCACAAAAGATTTTATTATGTTGAAAAACATATGCCACATTTATTTTTTACATTTAACTTTTAACAATACCCATCAGTGGGCATATTTAATAGCATGAAAGTAGGGGTTTTATTATTGATTTATTCTTTTCAACGCAAAAGAGCAATTCCATAGCTATCAAAAGCTTATTCTATTTTTATATTCCTTCAAATTGAGGTCATGGTAATTAATGCCCTGCTATTAATTTCTGTATGGAATGAGAGAGAGAGAGAAAAGCCAAATGAGACAAAGAATAACCTATCACGATAAAGAACACTACCTGGTATGTTAAAAGCCAGTCTTACCTGGCAATATATAGTAAACTTGAAGCCAGTCTTACCTGGTCATAGTCAATCAAAAGCCTGACTTACCTGGTTATGGCAAACTCCTTAGCTCCAGGGATATCCGGATAGCGCGGGCGTCCACCCATGGCCAGGATAAAATAGCGTGATGTTATCTCAACCACTTTACCTCGTTTATTGGTTGCCTGTTCACAGATCAAAGAATAAGTGGATCTGGTTAATAACACAGGATATTTGACCTCAATAAGAAAGCAGACGTAATGACCTACTTCATGCAACACTTTCTGGTTCATAACCTGATGATTATTATTGAGGATTATTTATGTCAGCTGGGTATTAAAATGAAGTCTTCAGTGTGACTTAGTCATTAACATGACAGCTGCATAATGTTTTTTAAGACAAATAAAAATGGCAAAAATGGAGAGAGAAAAAAAAAATGGCAAAAAGACCCTTATGATACAATCAGTGGTTTGATAAAATTGGTGAATACCAGTCGAAAGTTGACACAAAGCAACTGGAACAATTTTTTTATGCTTGATTGATTGTTGTTTTACGCTGTACTTATAATTCACTTATATGACAAAGGTGTATTCTAACAGTAATTGATCCTAGATGTGAAATGTTCCCATAATGTTAAAGTGAAGACAGCATTGCAATTATCTTCAAACAAACTGAACCTTAGCCAGACGGCTGATTATTTATAGGCCCTATGAAGTTACTTTTTGAAGATATAAATGGCCAGAATGTACATTTTAAGACATTTATAAATTTCCGAAACTGTACAAACCCAGTCAAATATCAAAACACTAGGTACTTGGACTTACTGGAAATATACTATACAAATATTCATTTATTTGACCGGGGTTTAATGTCATTAAACCCTCAAATAAAAGAAAATTTTTATTTTCACTGAAAATGTTTTAATATTTCCTTTTTCAAGCACAAATATTCAGTATCTTATTTAATTTCAATTTCAATTTCAGCCTTTCTTTAACATAATTATGGTTCTTATAAGATCAAATAGCTGTCAATTTATTTTATTTTTTTTTTTTCATAAACAGTTATCAAAGGAATGATTTGTTTAACGTCGTACTCAAGGGTATTTCACTTATATGACGACGGACACAACAGAACAGAACATCACAAACAAGTCTGCTTCTCGTTACCCTTTAGCTCTGGGAACACCAGGGTAGCAGAAAGCAACCTCTTTTCTCGCCTGTTACGATCAACCGAGGAAGCCGAGGGAGTATTCTGCAAGGCCATGGCCCATCTGCTCCCTCACGGGGCCCCTTAAAGTGTACATCTTAAACATATGATAGCCAAAGAGGATTAAACTGGAACAAAATTGGGTAGAAAAACTCTGTCAATGAATTGTTTATTGGATTAGGGCTTACGCCATTCTTTCATGTCATTTTACTCATATGACGACATGTGCCAG
>JARFOD010079733.1:0-19868 GCA_031763545.1 Mopalia muscosa
ATTTGCGTCCCGTTACCCTTTAGCTCTGCGAACACCAGGGCAACAGAGAGCAGCCTCTTTTCTCGCCTCTAACGATCGACCAAGGAAGCCGAAAGAGTATTCTGCAGGACCATGGCTCACCAGCTCCCTCACGGGGCCATAAAACTAATAAGAGATTCATATGGATAACAACTTCTTGGTCACAACGTTTCAATCCCATTTCAGAGATAGTTTTCAAGTGTATCCATGCATCCCATTTCAGTTGTCGTTTTTAACTGTATTCATTCATATTTTCATACACTTGAAAACAATCTCAGAAATGGGATTGAAACGCTGTGACCGATAAACCATGACGTTGTTATCCATATGAATCACTTATTAGTTTTATATTAATATATAGTAACAAAATTAGTCCTTGCCCAGGCCGAATATTTTGTTGGACGCATTTTTATCAATACTTTAAACAACATATCAATGACCATTACCTTCTGTCCAGATATCTGTAGGTTACCCATAACACAAATAGATTAAGGTTTATTAACTAACTTGTCTCTGGGAACTTATCTGGAACAGAAGTTGATTCATCGATTTAATCTATATTCCTGTGCCAGTGTGCTTGATTTGTCAACTTAAATAGTTGTTATTGGCATACAAAGCAACATTTCCTAATATACATATTTATTAACCACCCAAGCTTTGTTTGTTGGATTGGGATTTAATTCGTAATCAATGGTATTTTCCTTATGTGACAACAAATGGTCCCCTTCACACTCTCACTTGCTTTAACGGTGGAAACCGGGAGGTAACCTCGTCAAAACTGCCGCGCGATTGCTGGAGCCACATTGTGTTACTCATATACCCAATGCTTTGTGGGAAATAAAGGTTATCATATACTGTGTGCTTGTTTGATGAATGATATGCTTTACACTTTTGGTTTCGTTTCTACTTATTATAAATGTGAATACAATGTCAACAGCCTGAATGTGGTATGTCGAAATAACACGAGAAGTAATGATAGTAGGTGCAGAACATTCCTTGAAACTTCCTTTTGAAAATTTTCCAAGTTACGTCAAGGCCAGATATCCCACAGCTCCACTTCGTGATTGTAAAAATGAGTTTATTAGTATTATTGGCGATTCGCATTAAACCCATGCTGCGATTACACATTAACAGCCCAACACTGGCAGGCAGTGATAATGATTTCACAGACATATGTACAGAATTCCCCCTATGTCCCTTTGGTACAATTAATTGCTATATAACAGGAAGATATCATTAAGCATGGATCAAAGACATTACCAGAGGCGCTTTCAACATACAATTGTCGGATTTGTTTATTAACTTAAAACACCTCTGTAAATCTTGGTATCATTTTATACAAACTAATAGTGTGTTTGTTTGATTGAGGTTTAATGACGTACTTACATTTATTTAATTTACACGATGGCATGCCAGCCTAATGGGTGGAGGAAACCACTCTCGACCACACTGGCTAAAAAGGCAAGAGAATTGTGATACAGGACGACCACACGAACTTTCGCTGTATACGATTACATGTAAGTACATTAATTGTTGTACATGTAACAAACAACATATGGCCGCATGGCCGCATATCAAATAGATCGGCGTTAATGTTAGATCTACTACCATTGAACTCTATTGACAATTTTGGTATTGTTCCTTGCTATACTGGAGTACTTATATGGGTAACTTAGTTATATCATTTATTGAATACGATTTGTTTGTCAGAATTGAGAAAAAATGACAAAAAAAAGTTTTATGTGTATAATCATTTTGACATGATCAGCCTTGCGTTTTTGAGGGTTTCTGGACTAAAGAAAGGCTCTAATCGTTTTGCTCACGGCATCGGAAACCATCAGCCTATCATTCATAATATTACATGTCAAATCGGCGACATACTTTAGCCTTCCATCTCTATTATTCTTTATTAACTTAGACAACTGTTGAACATTTTGCAATTTGGTCTTGAATTCAAAGTACGATTTCCTATCAGCCATTCCATTGCAACTGCAGCGATTGGGCAGTAGTTTGATCATAAATAATACTTTCTGCCCAGTTGGTTATTATACTTCAGTAACTTTAAGAATGAAGTGAAAGTGCCTTGTGTTTCCAGGTTTTCAAATAAGTTATTTTGTCTTTGGAATCCATTTTTTTGAAGTTCAATTTTCATATTTTCATTAGGACAAACAGATAAAGCGTTTGACAACACAAAGTGGGTTCTTAGTTGGAAACAATAAGTATTACAAATCGGAAAAATGCTTTATTTAAAAGAATAATCTATAAGGAAAATAACGAAAACTCAAGGTCCATACAAAACGCGGAGAGTTGAGAGGGAGCTTCCCGTTGAACTGGCATTATCAAAGCTAGATGATAGCATGAAGCCGATTTGCTGTGATGTCATTGTATTGCGTCCTGTGGTTGTCCGGTGTCCAGAATAACACTACAAGTTATGTTATTATGTAAAATAATACAGACAAAATTTTGAAAAGCGAATGAGACGGTGGTTTTTAAAGTAACATTAGCCTAATAACATTAGAAATGACAACATTTCTTCTTTTTCTGTCGGGATGGCCACTGGTCTATTGATCAGGTTTAGATGTTAAATTTACAGAAAAGTTACTATCGGTTTTGGCTAACAGAAAGCTAGCCCGCACATAGTGCTCATATTGTCCTTGACTTCACTATCTGGTTTATCGGTTGCACTTCAAAATTGCAAATAAGCAGCCTAAACAATTTGATTGGTTGATTTCCATGTAGGTGTATAGAGTTTAAAACCAATCCACACAGACATATATGATACTGTTGGTCTTTGAAGATTTTGAGCGCACACCAACTTTACAATCGTCAATACTAGAACTTTCTTAGCAGTAAATAATTGATTCCGTTTCTTAATGCACGTAGAGTTAGAATCACCAACAAAGAAAAATAACACGCCAAGCAAACATAAACGCATTCCAGAAAATAGCAATTCTCGGTTTTTTAGTGCCAATGGTGAGAGTGTTTTAAGCGTATGTTTTCAAAGTATGTTTGCACAGTATGGTATCTGTTTAAGAGATGAATAAATAATAAAATAAGTGCCAATGTTAGTTTGAAGTCAAGTGACATTTATCAGAAAGGCAGCTGGTCCCTACCTATATTGATTAAATTAAAAAACGTTTAAGTTTACTTTAATGTCACATGGTTCGGGAATAGTTAATAAAAAAATCTTCATATTTCAGTGAAATAGGTTTTCTCCTACAGAATAACATACTCATTCAAAGCAAACAGCTGGTCCACTCAACGTTAAGCGATTACACTTAAAAAGTTCACTTGAAAACATATATGAAGGTAAAAACTAATATTTCACTTTTAACAGCCATACATTTAAATTATTATCAGTTGTATTTGTAAACAATCTGCAAAACCAGAAGAATTTATTGAAAATAAATTAAAAAATGTTATTATACTGCGATAGATGTATAAACACCCATTTTTAAATACATCGCCTTGATTTTAAACTTTAAATAATGCCGATGGTTTAACATGTCCAATCCATGTTTATGTATATTCACCATTCTATGAATAGTCTTTATGGCTATTGACTTTCGTTTATATGCTACATCGTACAATAGAGTATCTAAACGCCCAGTGACCTTATACGACTTTTGTCACGACTCCCTTGAAACCAATTATTCAGTCTCCGGCGGAATCATTCCGATTTCTAAGCCAAATCATACTGTTTGTGAAGAGGAGTAAAGCAATTTCCATCAACCTATTAAATGTATGCTGTTTTTGTAGGCCCAAATTCAATGACTTTCAACTATTAAACGGGCCGTCGGGTTGGTGGGAGCTTCCTGTTGCCCTGGTGCACAAGGGGAACAAAAAGCTGCTTGTTATTTCTTTGTATTGTATCTTGTGGTTGTTCCGTCTTGTCGTTGATTTCTGGGGCGTCTGGTTAGCACCTTTTCCCGTAAGCCTACTTTTTGCATCAAACTTGTAGGCCTAAACGCGGCTGTGCTTTGATAAATCTCTGAAAGGTATAGTTTTTCCTAACTAGACCTGAATACATCTTGGGTAAAGTTGGGGATATAAAGTGTAAACTCGATCTTACTTCCAATGAACAGAGAATTGGAAGCTATCTTCTACTGAATAGGGAACTGGGAGCTTACTCGTACAGTTGTACTGTATATGGAACTTGGAGCTAGCTTATACTGAATAGGGAACTGGGAGCTTACTTCGAATGAACAGAGAACTAGAAGTTAAATTATGCTGAATACGAAACTAGGAGCTGACTTATACTGAATAGGGATTTGTTTTTTTGTTTGTTTGATTGGTGTTTACTGTCATACTCAAGGGTATTTCTCTTATATGACGACGGATTTTCCGCTTCACACTGTACACAGCCTTATTACTGTGGAAACCTCGTAAAAACCACCCCGCGATTGCCGGAGCCACAACATGTGATTCGCTCATATACCTGATGGTCGAAAGGCGGACTCGAACCCGTGAACGGTAAATATAAGCATGTTCAGTTCAGGAAGCGCACTCGCTACCACTGAGCCACGGCCTCAGGCATACTGAATAAGGAACTGGGAGCTAACTTATACTGAATAGGGAACTGGGAGCTAACTCATACTGAATATGAAATGGGAGCCAACTTCGACTGAATAGAGAACTGGGGAGTTAACTTGAACTGCATAGGGAATTGGGAGTTACATTCAGCTATAAAGGTAAAATAACGAGCAACACCTTCAGTAATGGCGGGATTGCATTGAATATGTATGTAAGTAGCGTAGTGTGAGAAAATGCTCAACAAAACCAATATCACACAGATCAAAACTGGAACTGTCACTTTCTTTAAAGAGGGTTTCAAGAAAACTTTCTGAAAAGGAATTGAATGTCTCTAAGACAGATTCTAAGCCTTCTGTGATAACGCAGTTTCCAATTAATATAAACTCCAAATTCATCGGATTTGCCTGACGTTACAGAAACATTTGGCTGCTTATCAGCAACGGTCAAATATTTAAGGAGCCTTAATCTGATTATATTTGGTGCTTGAGGGTATAACGATAAAACGTTCACACAGATGACCACATGGATTTAGGGTAGTTGGGAATTTATATTCACCATTGTTCATTAACTCCTATATCTGTTAGCCGCCATGTAAATTTCCAAATCAAATTATTGATCATTGAAAACGTTAAAACTATTCACATGATTATAGATGTTACTGTATATTCGTACCTGTTTCAAATCTCGAACTCAACTGCAGTTTTATAGGCTTACGTTCATTCGATCGTGGCAGTGATATCAGGCTAAACCAAAATAAACAATCTTTAAGAAACAGCAATTTTTTAAGGAATGCCAGTTTTCTGTAGTTTCCCTTGGGTCAAAAGTATGTTAGTCTAGCACTATGCAGTAAAAATGGCCTTAATACACATTTTTATTGTTATACCGAATGCCTTTATTCCAGTGTAAGGTAAACAATAGCGAAATAGCCGGACGTTGTATGACCCTCTATGCAACAGGGCTGGTATCTGTGTTACAACACCTTCACATGACGGGGTAGACGTGTTTGACACACGAAATGTTTTCGACAAATCCGAACAAAACGATTTGAAATGAGGTATAACACTGTTGTTTCGTTGAAAATTAAAAGCTACTTTGGTTGATTATGATAAATTTAATCTGAAGCTGCAGTTTGACAGGAGGGTCAGTTGAATTGCTTGCTAGTTACTTTTGTCAACTGTTATAGATTTTTACTGATCACATCGTTTATTTTTAAGTAAAAGATCCTAGGATCACTGTAAATAGTGCTGGTAGATGGGAACAAACTATTTACAGCTTGATTTAGAGTTTCAATTCCTACTCGCCCAGTTATTTCCGATATTTGTGCAGCTATATTTCTCAATTGTAATCATGACAATTGTAATCATGACAATTGTATAATTCGCTCAATACAATTTGCATATAAGTGTGTATAAATTCCGTAAGATGCTGGCAAATTGAATAATCAATCGTTCAAAGAATTACCAGAAGCTTTTTCAAGACACGACAATCTAGGAGCTGAGTTCAATTTAAGAAGCCTATGAAAATCATATTACAGCACTCCATTAGGTTTTTTACAATGGTATATTTGCTAGGAAAAGTTAATTGCATTTATACTTTATCTACAACATCGGTTGATCAACGACACAGCTGCTAAAATTACATCGAGTGTTTCGTGATTTGCACGAGGTTAAACTAAAAACGTACCACAGAAAGCTGTAATCAACTTAAATGTGATAGAAAAACCTACATTTAGATATAAAAATAAACAACAATAATGAATATACATCAACAAGTGGAGTGAATGCTTAAATTACAAATATCTCTGGAACTGTTATGGCAGGGCAGAAACGGTTTAATAAGATAGTTTTGGAGGGATGGCTTTAGGATATTGAATGATCAATATGTTTCAGATGTCAGAATAACGTGTTAGGTATATAATCATGGTGAAACGATCAGCTGTGCCTTTGAGTGTTCTCAAACAGAGTAAGTTTAATTATTTTGCTCACGACATGAGAACCACAGGCTATCATTTATAATATTTCGTGTCAAATCGCTGACATACTTGAACCTCCCATCTCTATTGTTCTTTATTACCTAAGATAACTGTTGAACATGATGTAAAATTATTTGGGTTAGAAAAAAAGTACCACATTCAAGATATTCAACCAGAGCTGAGATGATGCCTGTGGTACATGCTTTAATTTAAATTTGCAATAATTTATTTCGCCTAGTTCTCGTGTGACAATAATGTTTCCTCATTTCTGGAGAACGAGAAAGATATGTTTTGTAAATTAGGTAGATCACCAACAGTTTTTCTGTGTAAAGAAAGAGATGTGGAGTATTGATCCACAGAGAACGCCGACCTATTTTTACCAGATTGACCATTGTCCTAAAAATCTAATTAGATGGTATCAATTCTGAAGAAGAAGAAAAACCCGAATCCATTGACACTGTTTGTGATTCTGTCGTGTCGAGTGGCATCTTTCTCCGGTTACCTCTGTTCTTTTGGAAATAAAAGAATCCTGACTATCAGCTTGTTTTACTTATGTATGTCGAGTTAAGTTTAATTTTCCGATGACAGTCGACACAACATATACTTATTTGATCGTTTTTGCAGATTGTAAAGCTATAACGTTCACAATCGCTGTCAGAAAAAGCTTTGTGAGTGTAATGGTGGAACCGTTAAATGCTAATTATTTTTCTGATGAAAATATGGATAAAATCCCTAAAAAAAAAAAAAAAATAGAAAACACGTCAACTTATTAGGAAAACAGTTTTTAAAAACTTATTTTCAGTTTTATTGGCAATAGTTAGACAGTTTAGACTGTTTATGGAAACACAGCAATAAGTATCATATCTGTTTAAGTTATTAATAAATAGTACAACAAATAGTGCCACGAACGGGAAGCCCAACATGTGTACTCCTTTTGAGGCAGATCCTCTCACCAGAAAGCTACGAAGACATCTAGCATCATGAATATTAACATATGGCATTGGTTAGTTCAATTATATTTACCTGCACCACAGCTGGTGTGTAACTTTATTGATTTTGTAAATAAAAGATTCAGAATAGTTTTTTATGTTATAGAAACGGTTAATAAAAAAAAACCTTTATATTAAATCAATTTTGAATTCCTTTTACAGAACTACATCCTCAACTGAAGCAAGCTCCTCATGCACTATATGTGTCCACATTTAACCGTTATTCACATGATAACATGTAGGGTTAAACTTAAAAGCAGTCCAAATATCGAAAGCTCGAAGAACGAAGAACGAATGGAATTTCCATTGTTGTTTTGATAACATTGACCTTAACTGATGCAATTCAGAAAGTTGAAAAAATAAAGGCATGGCTAACGATAATGTTTTATATTCTGAAAGTCTAAGTGTCACATCAAAAGCATTCTGACAGGACTATGACTTTCTGGAATTATGTTCTTTTTTCATTACCTAATAGCTTCTAAGTGAAAGCATGGCAATGTGGGACAGACCGTTGTCAAATATATCGTGTCCGTAAAACAGGCCTTATACCAATACCATAGCTTTAAGAAAATATGCCATTGACGTTATTATTAATGTGCATAAATCTACAAAATTTATATAAATAAAATGGCGACCTCATTTTATAATTAGCAGTGGCCATCGAGACATGAGAAGGTCTTTGGACCAGAAAGATAGAGACACAACGTAATTTTGATGTGTTAAAAGGATTCGCGTTTTCAGTTTCCTCAACTGACAACATTATTGAGCTATCTTGGGCGGATTTGGCCACTATCTCGTCTCTAACGGTGGGAAAGTTGTGAGGGCTTAAGCATAGGTGCTGGGTCATTTCAGTTCTTTCTCTGAGTGCACTGTAGATAGACAAAGCATAGGTACTAGGTCATTTAAGGGCTGTCTCTTTGTTCACTGAAGATGCAAAATTGCCCCATCCTCCCACTTTAGATATTGTCCTTGTATATTGGTGTAGTTGGGATAAGGACATACAAACTATTTATATAGATAATACCCTTAAGGAACGACAGTATTCTGTATTTACTGCAAGGCCAGATGACCGTCGCAAGAAATATTATTTGTTAATTGTATACAAAGCCAGATCAATCTCTTACTATCTAGGTTAAAAGTATTGTCTCTGACATCTGAATGACACGTCTATATGCCATTATGTATAAAATTTAATCGTAAAATCAATTCCTTGTGGTTGTTGTTTTTACTGCAGGAAATGATTATACACGTTCCCTTAGGATGACATTATATCTAAAACACACGCACTGAACGATTGGAGATCTCTCTAAACACCTTCTTTTTTATGCGACAGATGTCATTTCGGTATGATCAACCTTCGTCAGGAAGGCTCCAAACAGTTTCCACAGCGGCAGTAGAAATATGTAAAGACTTTCTTGATGAAACTTGGTAGCCATATCATTAATTTGGGTGTAGTTGTGCCTTTTATTATTATGAATTCATCAACATATTTTGTTGTTTTTATTTACCCTGAGGCAAACAAGAACACATTATGTCACATCTGTTTGAAACTTGATAAACACATTCACTATCAACCATAGTTTAATAACTGATTAGGTATCATAGATACGTTTAATGGATCCAAATTTAAATTGTAATAGAGCCGATAAGCTTTTCCCAGGGCACAACTTAAACACTATAAGCCTATTCTTAAAGGACTATGAGCGAAAAACATGTAAAGTATCATAAATAACCTGTATGGAAGCTTTAGATAAAATCCACCAAAGAATTAAAATGCGACAAATGGATGTTTTGAAGATGGCAACCTTGATCTGCGCTTTATGTAGACTTTGCGCTCCATCGACTGAAGTGTTTAGAAAAAAACCTTATTGTATCCTAAGCAAATCAAGGAACAGATGAGTGGTAAATATATAGTTTCATCCAGTTTTTCATATAGGAGACTTTAACTAAGGCACAGTGATGAACAAATGGTACATTTTCCCAGAAAAATGTTATAGCAGCTATATGTATATGTGCGATGAGACCCATATTCAATAGATTGTAAAGGTTTATCTGACACATGCTAGTAGATAGGATTTCAAGTAAACTGTCTTTCAGAAATTATAAAGTATAAAGGTATCAATGATGCGCAAGTTGTTAATTTAGGAGTCTAACATGATCACCTTCTCCTTTCTCAACATAATGATTGGGCTACTAATTAGACACAGCAATTTCCTCTATGCTGGACTTAAACTGCTTTAATCCTGCTTTGATCTCATTGAATTTGTTTGGTGCTTTAGGGCATGCGACAGAATATCTGAACAGACTTACAGGTCACACTAGACAACTTATAAAAGATATTAAACACTGTATTAATTGTAATGTAAATCTTTATTGTAATTGGTTGTTAAATGTATGCGGGAGTATTTTATATCACATCCACCAACACCAGTACAGGGGGTACACTGTTATGTATAATGGTTCTTTAAAAAAGATGGAACCCTCTGTATGAAATCATTACGGTAAAAACGGTGCTTTAGAATTGATGGCACCAACTACATGGAACCATTATGGCAGAAACGTTTGTTTGATATAATATAAAGAAAAGGATAAATACTTGAAACACTTGCTTTTCCACAGAGAAGGGTTCCATTCCAGCCATATCTTTTAATAAACATAATCAAAGACCAAATATGTTTCCTGTCTCATACTTATGTTATAATGTGAATAAAGGTTCAAGTATATAAAACTGCTGAAAGATCAGTATATGAAACTAAATGTCTTACCTGTTCACCTCCGATTTGTAATAGGGATAAGGTGGGGTCAAAAAGTAACATATCCAAGTGAATGTTAATTGGTGATTGGCGCTTTCCATCAGAACACAGCCTCCAGTTAGAATTTAATACCCCCCAGTAGTTTGGACCTGTAAAGTGAAGAAATAACTTCATGTTTAGTCAATTCAAAATAGACAGATATCTGAACCTTCGAATATCTTGCATTATATATCGCATCAAATGCATATAAACTTCCAGGAGTTTTCAGGTACTACAGATGGTGTAAACCAACGCCTTTTCTACCCAGTTGTATTCTGTACACAGCTACGTTTTCTCGGTGCGATTGCGCAACGACCTTATGGGTATTCCTCTTAATTGTACTGTTTTAGTTAGTCAACTATTGTGTATATTTTATCTAGCAATGACAATGTTGTAAATAAGGGGATTCCTGAAATCGTAAAAAACCTCATTGTAAAGCAAAATTCGAAAGGTAAGATTCTCAGTAACAAAGGGAGAAATTCTCTTTAATTGTGACTGTTGTTTCGACTGCTTTGTTCTTTTGCTTTCAACCACTCGAAATACCGAGAACAGGGGAAATCTCTAAGTGCACCTTAGGGCGCAAAATCGTCTTCATGCCCTTGAGTTCATGCTTGTAAATTATGGGATTATGAGACCAGAAAAGCTCCAAGAGCGGCTTTTTAGATGTACGAGTATCGGCTAGTGGTCATTGGTGATAGAAAATGGTCAGGGGATTGGGTAAATGTGTCCAGAAACATAGACATATTAGTCTGGTGCCTTACAGTTTTAAAAATTAATTTATTATCACAGATATGCATTGTATATGGTGGAAGACGAAATACATATTGCAACTCAAACGAAACAAATTGATTTCTGTCGACAGAGATAAAAGGTTTCCCACAGTGTTCAGTTATATCGAGCAAATATTTACCAGATTAATGGGAATTGTGTCCACAAAGAGGCTTTGGTGGGAGAAGAAATTCTATAACAACCATTATGTCAGTTTACAATATGGTGGCTATTAAACGGCACCGTTGGAATGCTGGTGTCTTATCATAGTGCTTATTCATAATCAAACATAGACACCGAGCCCTCGGATATCCTTGCCTATCCTTGCCGTGCAACCTGCTTGCTGCTGTTACACTTCTTTACAAGAGCTGCTTTAGAGTATTCTAAAACACATCATCGTTATCGAACAAACGATCTTTTTAAAATATGCCTTCAACCATGAACTCTGTTGACAGTATCGGACAATACGGTCGGATTTTAAATTATAGAGCTTCTGTCCTAAACACGCTTCTATACAAGCACCCATTAATTTTTCGTTATAAATTGGATTACATATTTCGAATGTAATCGGCCAATGAGTCAATGTGACAGTTCAGTTATATCTAGGTCTGGGCAAACATATTACATTGTCGTTAATAAAAACCAATATGGAGATCAAAGGCAATGTCCATTGATGAATAACTATTTACAGTATACTCTGAGTAGTAAAGCTAGATGTGTGTGAATAGCAGTGTACATAATCCTCTAGGTTCATAAGTTCTTGGTAAAATACAACAGAGTATGTTAATATGGTATAAATTGGTATAGTTAAGGCTGTTAGCTAGATTTAAATTCATTCGATTTAAAAATCTCTCAGAGAATTGAATATTCATGGAAGTGCCTGGCAACTGTCTTCGAAGCTTTGGGGAGATACAAGAGGCAATAAATAATAATGAGCAAACAAGTGTTTTGCGTTAAATATGCAGCGGACAAAAACCCACCACAAGCTTTTTTCAATCTAATCGTTTTGCCATTTTACTTTTCGTTTCAGTTATATCAGAGGAATAAAAACCTTTAAAAGTCGTTTGGGGAACAACTTTAGAAGGATTATCTCTATTTACTATTTACTACATTGTCATTTGTACATAACCAAGGACTAAAAAAAAGCACTCTCGTTGTCATTGACAGTGCACACCTAGAAGATAGACCTCCAGAAAAGGACTCAAAAACAGGGTCCACAGTTCGAGACACCATAACTGTTGGGGTTGACTGCGTTCCTGAGATACTGAGAGTATATCAATACACCGGAAGCTCCTTCCAACCGTCCAACTTACACGAAAATTAAAACTAAGTACACAATGCCCTGTTCCAAGAGAAAATCCCTTATAACCAACCGTATTTTATTTGAGATGTAAAATGCACTCAAATTCTACTGGTATGTACTTCGAGCAACCGGGTCCAATGGATAAGTCTGGTCATCATCATATGATGTCACACAGAACACGTTCAGATATTTATTACTAAGAAAAAGGTTACTTCTTGGATAGCGGCATTGTGTCTCAAATTCAAGAATAATCTTTTCAAACAATAAAAATATAGTTAGAACATTGTGTGAAATTTATCTAAGACGTTTACGTTACTCCCAAATTAAGCTTTTTTGAGGTGCCAAATTAATTAGAGCATATGAAGCTGCCCTCAACCATCCAACCAAGAAAGATTTCAACAAGGCGGCCAGAAAGCACACGATGCCCTGCTCCGAACCAGCATGGTGGATAGTAAGTTACACAGCAGGCAACATTGTATGGTGGAAAATACGCTTGGAACAACCTCCCGGTGTGATATGTAACACTTGGTCCCAGGAAAGAAAACCCTTATTACCAAACACTGTTTGATTTGAATCTTTTGTTTCTTTGACTAGGGTTTAACGTCGCTTTCAAGGGATTTCATCGATATGAGCATGGATTGTCCACTTCACACTGTTCAGGAAAAATCGAGAGGACACCTTGTAAAAACCACCAGTGCGATCGTCGTCGCCACATTCTGTAACTCAACCATATACATGATGGTAGACCTGCGGTCTCGAACCCGTGGATGGTACATCAAACCAGAGTTAGTATTCAGACACTCTAATCCCTAAGCCACCGCCGCGGACGATGAAGTAAACTTCACTCAAATTCCACTGTAACTGTACTTAATGACGATAAGTCTGGTCACCACCAGAGAATGTTACACAGTTAAAGGGCTAAGATACTTGTCAAATCCTCGACACTTCTACGAAATCAGCATGGTATCTCAAACAAGATTAACCTTTCAAACGTGGGCAATTCGTTTGAGATCTCTCTACAACATTTATGTCGTTTGCACAAATTACTATTGTTTGTGGTGCCATATTAGCTAGTGGCCTTTCTGTTTTGCGTTTGTAGCGTTTGTTAAACATCTGTGTATTACCATTGTGATCAATGAGTTCTAGCCTTTCTGTAGCACGAAAACATGTGGCTGTGTACTGGTTACAAGGTACCAGCGAGTGGTCTTCTGCAACATTTGCTGGGGTGTCTCCACTTAAAACAAATACAGACTTAAACAGACAGCAAACGACTACATACGTCCTTGTTACAAAATCGTCTTCTGTTGTTGACATTGACCATTCATAACATTATAGTAAGTTAAGTATTGGCCAGAAACTCACTTTAATCAACATGCCCCTTTTTGTCAGCAATAAGATAGTGATATAACAACTAGTATGATGTTATCAAATGAGCTCTATTACAAATGTAACTTATACAGTACGCATTGTATTCTATGGAAGGCATTTTGACCGTTAGTAGTGGCTGTTTTTTTTATTCTCGCAGAGGCGTTTTAGTCATCACCCTCAGTTTCCTCTAATTGTCTTCTAGATTTCTTTGTCAGCTTGGTCCCTTTTTTTTGGTTGTCATTAAGCCCTCTCTGCCAATCGAGCGATAAGTTCCTAGTGGTCATTCCGTCGTTTCTGTCAGATTAATGGTTTTTAAAGGCCACTATATTTGGACTAGGGGTGATTTTTTTCGTGTGGTGATTCGTTTGTCCCAGTCAATTAACGTGATCTGTTTTCAGGCGGTTATTTGCTCATGTATTTTATTTTGGTGAGTTTTTGTTGTGTGACCAAGGTGTCCTTTAGCCTTCAATTGAATGTTGTGTGATTGTTCTGACGAGAAACATCAGTGGTACAGACACTGCCACCATGGGTGGTGAATCATACGATTAAGTTACAATACTGTATTGGGTTTAACAAATTATCGTACAAACATATAATAAATTGATTGAAACAGATCGATCCGGTATAGATCAAATCTATTTCTGGTGTACACGTTTATCAAGCAAACCATGACAATATAAATCTTTTAAAGGATGTTTGTGTATGAAGAGGCTTTGTTCTCTAATGAATTTCTATGATAACTATTATATCTGTTTGTTATGTGGCGATCAACAGACGAAGTTGATGGATGGGATTTTAACTCAGAGTTTACTCACAACCAACTAAAAACTCGATAATCATTTATCCTGCTTGGTGGGTATAACGTGCCAGTGAGGCTTTTCTTATCAACATATGTAACAGAGTGATTGACAACAAGCCGATATGTTATTCAATAGAAACCAATAGATCTTAAAATGAGATTTCATACATGAACAATATTGACATTCTCAGCATGATCGGATTTTAGATCATAAATCTTTTAAACAAAACAAGGTTTTAGAGGATAACATATTATTTAATAGTTATTAATCGTAAGATACACGTTTATCTTAAGATCCTCTCAACCGAATATATATACTTTGTAAGGTAAAAAAAAGGAGGCAAGAAGATTAAATTTATGTTATGCCATTATGTTGCATATACACAAATGCCGCATGTCAAACTGTTAAGAAGAAATGTGGTTAAGGAAAGTGAGCAAATGACAAGGCTTCCGCGATAGTTCTGTTGGCAAACAATTATATTTATATTATCCATTGATATAACATATAATGAGTAGCAAATACAAAGCGCATTGTGTGCTACAGAGTAACAACGAAAGAACCAGAAGATCAAGTTGTAACGTGCGTGCATCATTAAATCGACATTAGTCGTCATTGCCCGTTAGAGGGTTCTACTGATGGGTAATACACAGACATTTCCTGGCAACCCATGACACAACATCAGATTGACTGATTGTTGTTTGTTGTTGCCATGCTCAAAGGTATCCCACTTATACCACAGTGAGGGTATTCCAACAATAACTGGACTAGCATAACCATAAAATGTGATATGTTTCTATAAAGTTGGGAAGTTAGTCTTCCTCCAGTATTGCTGCATTCCAAACAAACTTCTTGTCTTCAGATAGCTCTATAATAAGACAATGTTAACGTCTTAATTGCAATGATGATTGTTATTCGTGGTCAAAATTGTTAGTTGATTTGATTGCCGTTTACGCTGTTTATATTGGGGAGACACACAGGTGATCAATGAAGTATAGACTCTGTGTTTACCAACATCCAAGTCGGGTCTCTGAGCACTCAATGAGTGAGTTTACGTGGTAATGAGTAAAAGGTGATAGAAAACAAATCACAATTATTCAATAAACACCAATCCATATATACAATATCAAGTATAGTATCGACAGTTATATTTCAAATTATAGAGCCTTTGATGGAAACACTATTTAAAACTTGAACCTAGCGTTTTTCATCGTTTTACATTACCTTGTATCCTATTGACCAGTAGCCTAGGTAACAAGACCGAGAAAAACACTTAAAATGATGTTTTTGACAATTTCAGGTATATTGCAAAAAAAAACAGTGCGCTATATTATCCGTACAGGTATTCCATATATATGCAGTACGACGTGGGACATAAAAAGAAACAAGTACATGCTACGAATAGAATAGCGCTTAAAGAATTTGAGCGCTAAAAATTTTGACAGGTGTATATAAATCAGACGTCGTTTTGAATTTATGCGCGGTGTTTTAGTGATAAACGAAGGATCACCAGGTGTATGCAAATTTTACAACAACACCGGCTTATGGCACCCACGTGGATTCGAATAATTCAAGGGACTTATCATATAGAACGTGATTACTGAATTCTGGCAATCATCTTATTACACAAATGAAACAAATTGATTCTGATGGATCGAGTCGAGATAAATCAAACTTTTCCTCTCTTGTACACGTTCATCAAGGAATCATTGGCAATATAAATGTTCCACAGGATATCTGTCTATGAAGAGGCTTTGATCGCAAATTAATTTCTATGACAACCATTATATGTGTTTGCTGTTTGACGATCAACAGAAGCAGTTAATGAATAGGGTCTTATTTTGTTGTTTACCCCCAACCAAGGCCTGTTTCTAAACACTCGATAATTCTTTATCGTGCGGCTATAATATTACGTGCTGGTAGGGCAAATCTATGATTTTGTCTTACATCAGGGTCTGTAACAAAGTGATGGAAAACACGAAGATATCATTCAATAAAAACAATCGATCTAAAAGGAGCTTTCATCCATGAACACTGTTGACATTCTCTGACAGTGTGATCGAGTTTCTACTAATATAACTTCTGATCAAAATAATGTTTTTCGCGAGAAGCATTTATTTGAGGTTATTTATTTTATTCGCTCCGCAGATCCTCCCAAACGATTATATATTACAGTATGGTAGTAAATAAGCCAGACAAACTGTTATTGCTTTGATATTTCCGGGGAGGTTTAGTGAAATCATTTCATTTCAGATAGTTATACACGTGTGCCAATATAAGTAAGAGCGAAACATGGGCCAACAGGAAATGCGTATTGTCAATGCGCTTACCACTTAATGAACCAGACAAATATTTTTCTGTTAATGGCCAGGAAAATAATTTTTAACCCATATCTATATTTACATTTGACAACGATTATATAAAGATCAGTGATTAAGGAGTGCAAACATGTTATCTAATAAAGAATACAAAACACATTGTATGGTATTGGATAAACTGGATGCGCTATAGTGTTGTCATGTGTGTATCAATCGCTCGTCGTAATCAGTTTGAGGGAAGTCTTCCAGGTAAAAAAGATCTCAGAGGATCAGTTGTAGGTTAATTTACGGACAATGGGAACTCTTGGCAACCAGTTCGTGCTTAAATTATAGCGTAAATTAAATTGCTAGTAATGAGATATACGATCTATCTCCATTCAAGCAGGGGATAAATACAAAAACTGGCAGCCCAGTGTCAAAGGTATGGAGCTGGTCTTTCATTCCGAAATTAATGTTTCCCCATTTATTTCAGAAGGATTCCTCTGAAGCATTTTTTCAGCAAGTATACTTTATATAAATATACAGACAAATACATAAACAGACTAATAAATTTTTTTCCGCCAAAGAAATATCAAACATGTTCTACGGAATTCTATGTCTATAAATGGAACATACTTTTTTGGAACAACTTACAATCTAGACCATACTGTGGGATTCCCCTTGTGGTGCTTTTTGGAATCCTTCACGTACAACTTCATTCATACCAGCTTGAAGGCTATGAGTATTTTATGAGCTGACTTCTACAATAACGTATCGATCGGTAGTCATGATTGTTGGCATGTGGGACAATTTCCTGTGACAGTCAGGTATAATCAAAAGATCAGGTAAACAAGAGATCACATCTGAGTTAAAGCTTTATCAACATTAAATTTGCTGCCATTAATTAATCACAGAGTATGTTCATTCTAGGCGATATACATGGTCAGACATATAACTAGAGAAAGGAAACAAATTAATTTTATGTGAGTTGATCCCACATAGAGCAAACATTTCTTCTTGACCACAATTTCATCGTACAAATATGGGTGATGGCCGCAGCAATGTTCTGTAACTGTCTACATAGAGACTATGAAATCAACTCGTATGGCAGTCCCTTTGTGTGTTCGCAATATGCCACCGCTTTATCGATGAATAGGTGTTCCCCTCACTATTTAATAAATATAAATAAACAGAACAAACTGTAGCCAACTGCAAGTAACGTATATTCCGTTTCATACATTATACTGTCCTTAAGTTAAAGTTATCAATTCTGATGACATCGACACACACTGTGATATGATTTGACGTTGTGGAGCTTCCACTCTATACATAATCAACATTATGTTTAGGCGAGTATAAACTTGATTGTTTGTTTGTTTGATTGGTGTTTAACGTTGTACTCAAGGGTATTTCACTTATATGACGACGGATTGTCCAATTCACACTGTGCACAGCCTTATTACTGTGCGAAACCGGGAGAAAACCTCGGAAAAACCTCCCCCGCCACTGCGGGAGCCACAACATGTGACTCGCTTTTAGTCGACAGGCGGACTCGATCTGGTCAACGGTAAATCACAACAAGTTCAGTTTAATAAGCGCACTCGCTACCACTGAGCCACGGCGGCGGGCCCGCGAGTAAATTGACTGCCTCTCTTGAAGTGGGAATCCTTCAATGGGTCCTTTACGTAACATATTATGGTGGAAATATTAAAGAAAATTATTCCTAACAAAAAAACCGTATGATATTTGATGTCATGAAAGTGATATCTAATCTAATCTCAACGACAATTTACCGCCCACAATACACGATAAATCCGGCCTGTTGTCCGGATAATGGTTGAAAAGAACTTCTAACAATACTGTTAGTTGTATAAAGCATTTGCCCGGCTTAGCCAGTATCTCTAGTAATTGTTAGTTTGTGACAACGTCATTACACAAACCAAGAGACCACCTCTTATTTCCCTGATGGAAACTGTATGTCAATGGATCCTAATCCCAAGCGATTGTAGGTGGACCTCTCGAGCTTTCGAAGGACCGGTTTCGCGAAAGTAATCCTGGAAAATGCAGTAGCTCTTGTGTGATCTCAGTTAGCCAGTTACTATTACAGGAAGGCTTTTAATACCAAGTATATACAAAGCTTACTTTTTTATTTTCGGTAATTTTTATTATAGAACAAAATGTAGCATTGAATACAATCGAATAGAAACCGATGAACACCGATGGACTATATAAAAACGTTGTTTATTACTATCACAATGTATCCATCATACACATTAAGATGTCAAAGTTGTTATATGAATGTCACACGATGGTGCCTCCTGCAATCGGTAAGGGGGATTGACGAGGTTTCCTCCCAGTTTTCCATCGTATTCAAGCAAGCAACAGCGTGAAGCGGACAGCCCTTCGTCATGTAAGTGAAATACCCTTGAATAAGACGTTAAACCGTAATCAAAGAAACAACCAAACTTACAGTGAAAACGATCAGATGATTAAAGAAATGATAGGATAACTTGAGTCGTCTGCATTCAGCTGGTTGACATTAATTAATACAGTACATTTTGTTAAAGGTAAACATTAATGTCATGTTACTTCAACAGCTGGACAAATTGGTTTCGGAAGATTGATCTCGTGTATTGAAGTAAATTTGGTAGCAAATGAATATATATGACATCCACAAGATGTGTTAACGATCAAACTGCTAAGTAAGTTAAGAGCAACTGTTAATGGATAATGTCATGTCTATGTTCCTTATAAGTAACATCTGACCCAAAACACTAGTATGTATCGTGTCGCTTGACTTAAGTATTACGTATTACTTAACTTTGTTTAGTAAATTAGAATATGGCTGTTAGATATTTTTTGCGAAATGGACAATTAATCCCACACACAGTCCTTTTATTAGCACCTTCAAGGCCAAGTTCTGTCGCTACAGCTGCTTGCAAGAAGTTTGTGGACTGTTTATTGACATATCCGATGCGATGGAAATAAGTTCAAAGTGGCAGGGTAGATTCCATTTGGGGGGGGGGGGGGG